>JANHGN010009222.1:942-11024 GCA_024605025.1 Megaceryle maxima
ACATTAATATAATGGAAGCACAGCCCTCTAGAGCTGGAAATCAGATTCATTTGGAATGGCTGTCTTTGCATGTGCATAACAGAAAGCATATCGGTTATAAGCTGGCTGGTACTAAGAGAAACACAGACAGAAGAAAAAAAAATAATTAATAGGCAATTGTGGCATTGAAGTTGCCACAAATGCTAAGACAATATGAAGTCTGCAGCCACAAATAGAGGCTCAAAGAATGGTTCCTAACATTTTTCCATCATAAATCTCCGGCCCCTAAAGAATGAGAAACTTACGTCAGCAATTAAGTCACTAGTCATAGTGTTACTAAGTATAAAACAGTGCCTGTACCAATATTGACTGGGTCACTTTATATGTTTTCTCAAATATCCTGGACCATACATGGCATTTTGGCCATACTGAAACCTAAGCAAGCATGGGTTTTTCCTTAGTAGTATGGAATTCAAAGCGGTTGGCAATGAGGTGATGATGATGGGACAAGAGGGACATTAAAACAAAGACCTAACCAGACATTGGCTTCACCAGTGTTTCCAAGAGGATAAATAAAATAAAAAAAAAAAAATATCTGCTGACTAGGCTGGAAAGGGGAAAGGGCACAGCTTCAATAGCACAGAGCCAGTCAGCAAATCAGCATCACATTTAGGCTCATTAGATGAAGGGCATCTGAAAAGTATGCTTAAGAACTGGGTTGAGCTTTTAAAAATTAATTAATTATGTAATTGTGCTACCTAACACTCAGCATCAGCAAGGCTTGAACCAGCTGTGCCATTGGCTTTGAATCATGTGTTCTCTCACTATGCCTTCCTAAAATATTCTAACCTCTAAAAGATCTTTTATGATGTATATATTTCCACTTGAATGTTGTAATTATTTTTCTCCTTCCGTGTCTATTACTCCTTGATTCTTGTCAGTCTTTCTCTCAAGTGAAAGATTAATATCACAGGGATTTCCTGTGATAACAGGTCACAGTGGTAACAGCCTGGTTAACAGCTTTACTGTCCTTGGGATATAAATCACCGATTTCTTTCTCTTGTGAAGCTTATCAGTATGTTTTGAACTGCTAGCAACTTAAGGCAGACAAATATAACAAATCAGAATTTAAGCATAATAAAGAGGGGGAGAAGGTAACTAACTGGTCAGTTCTTTGGACACTGACTGTCTTCTAGAGCTAGTAGAGCTGTTATTGAAATGGACACTGAACAAGGAGCAGCCATAATGAAACTTTGTTTTTTGGGATACTTACAGTGCATGTTTTGGTGTATCATGAGCTGCTGAGAAGGAAATACTTTATTTCAAATTTTATGTGTGTTTCTAAAGCACAAGAAAAGAACTGAAAAATCTGAAAGGTGATGTAAAAGTAGATTTACAGTACTGAATACTTTGTGGTCAAAAAAGCCTTCATGCTTACTATGCAGGACATAAACTGAAAATCAGCAAGAGTGACTTAAGCAGAATATTTTTTTCCTTGTTACAGAAAAGGCATGCATCCACTATCTCATTATCTGATTCATATAAACATTTATACTGTAGAATAAAGACAGAAAAGAAGTCAAGCAAACATTGGTATTTTCCACTTTGGAGAGAAAGAAATCATGTTCCTGACACGTACCCAATTCCTGTTTTCAGACCTCTTTTGTAGAAAGAACACAATTGTGTCTGCTTAGACTTTTTCAGAATCTCTGAAAAAATATTGAAACTGTGTACATTAAAGGGTAAATAAATTCACAGGAACTTAGAGAAGAAGGAACAAGAGGTTGCATATGAGCCAGTAGTGAAAATCTATCTAAACCCAATTGTCTGCTGCTATAAATAAGCATTTGCTTAACTTATGGTATAGAGTTTCTTCCATTTAAATTAATAGAAGATTTGTTTCCAAGTTAAAAAGGTGCCAGGAATGGCCTGAACAGAGTCTATTTGGAACTGTAGCCTATATTCCATTAATTGTTTGACATCCAGGTGGTATTCAAGAGGTCATAAGGAAAATAGGCAATTAAATTATTATAGAAATATTCAGAATTTAGTACTGTTTTAAGACTAAAGTAATAATGTAAAATTGAAGGAGACATAAAGAAAACCTGAAACTCATTTGGAAGCATTAGCAACATCTCACTTAATGTCCCTTTAAGACTAGCTGCCTAGCTACAAACTGTTTTCATGTTATATGCTCAAGTGGAGTAGCCCTTTGTAGATTTTTTAAATTTCTTTCACATTGCTGAACACGCTTTGAAGAAAACTTGTGTTATAATGAAAGTGGATGGAAAAGGAGACTTGGTTCTCAAGCATCAGCAAGGGTTCCCTACAAGGCCTTAGTTCCACTCCCAGTCTTAAATAATATGTGATTTTTTTTCCCCTTTTCCATTGTTGACCTACTTAGGGTAACTTTGTGTGTATTTCATTTTGGTAGCCAAAAAGTATGCAAAAATAGCAACAAGGACTAATATGGCCTCTACTAATGGAAAACTTCTGCTGATGAGTATAACCAGAACATCTACCAGCAGATGTACTGACATTACTGTTGTTCTTTTGTGACTTGACATTTTCATTTGAAGTAAATTTTCATTTGTCATAAGTGAATATGTTGTTGAGTCTGTCAGAGCTACCTTAAATAGTAGTCTTACACTCCTAGTACAAGTGCAGACCCACTAACTTTTAAAAATCTTTACTTCATCATATTTCTGCCTATAAAATGGGGCTATACCTGTGGACAATTTTTTTTCTTTTTATGCAGTTTCAGACAGAATAGATTAAAAGTTATGAAAAGCTGTACATAAGAATTGGATGAGATCTATCTAGCATTTCTGAAACAGCATTTCGCTCTACTGGATGTCCTTCGTGTTTCCTTTTTCCTATATATGTTTTAAACCCAGCAGATAAAGGTGTAATAATACCATCTTTATGCAAAGCATGAAAAGTAAATAAACACATGAATCAACAATATGAAGTAAATATACAAAACAAAAGTTTTAATTTTGTTTTCTAAAAGTTTGCCGACATTGCTTGAAGAAACTTGATAAAATCTTAGAATTTCACAAGACTATAAGGCCTGAATTTATATAAAAATTACAAGAAACATGCAAAGTGGAAAATAGTAGAAGCAGATACATTTTTATGAATGAAATGAACTTGACTGGAAGAGAAGTTAGGATAGGAAAATAAAGTAGCGTTTACAAATGCAGTTTAATTCAGACTACCTTAGGATGGCATGAGATGATAGCAGTAAGACTACAAACTGTTAAGATAAAGTGGAAGTGTGATGCACTTCATTTGGTCATATACATTGTAAGGAGTACAGTCTTTATCACATTGTGGCTTCTCACATTAAATATGAAGAAACATAGCTTGTGAGGGATAAATCAAATTTTTAGCACACCAAACACACTTGGAAAATGCAGCTATAAAAGAGGAAACTGCAAATTACATTATAGAACATATACAATATGTATTATGTAGATATATATTTTGCACATCCATAAAATAACACTTGTCCAGGTTTATAGGCATCATGCATCTAAAGTATAAATAAACTGAAAGGATTAAGCTATTTAGAACATAACTGGATTTGTGATACATCAATAAGTGTGTCAGTGTAGGGGAGGTTGAACAAGGAAGGATGAAAGCTGCAATAACACAATTATGCAATTGCTCAGCTTTAGGCATATAAATACCTATTTTATGTCTGGAAGTTTTGAAGACAAAAATTGTAACCAAGTGTTACTTTTCTTTTTTTTTTTTTCTTTTTTTTTTCTTTTTTTTTTTTAATGAAGCTAACATGAAAATGTATTCATCATCAAATAATTTTCATCAAATGTAGGTCATCATCTGCCCTACTATTTGTGTGGGTGGATGCTAGCAGCAGCTATGTAGTAAGCCACAATGTGGAATTAGTCTTTAGAGTTCAGAAGGCAGCATAGCCATGTCATCATGGCTAGCTGGCCTCAGTACACCATCATTCCACCAACTCGCAGGGTTGGTTCCAGCACATCTGTACACATGCAAGTCTTTGCATGTGTTGTCTTGCACTGTATGTGTGTGTAGCATCCATGTCCTTCCTTTTTTGAAACATGTTGTGTAGACATGTTATAGAGTTACTTGTTTGTAGGGTTATATATGAGTTGATAACTAAACAACAAACCTTCACCTAAACGTCGACTTTTCACAGACACGAAAAAAAAACAACAAAACACTAAAAAAACCCCACAAAAACCAAAACCAAAACAACCAAATCAAGCAAACAAACAAACAAACAAAAGTATAAAAAGATTTCAGAATTATCAAAACTGTTTTTCAACAAAATAAATGCCTTTTAACTAGTATGACATGCTTTTTATTCAAATAGTCAATTTGAATAATAAATTTAAATTATTATATTGAAATTAATCATAACGAAACTGATGAAAGATTTATTCAACTGATCTGTACTGAATTTGTTTTGAGATGTCTGGAAAAGAAAAAGACAGTTATTCACATTTCTGAAGACATCTTCTATTTTTTAATGCTTAAAACTTAGAAGGGAGAAAGTCCTTCTTAAATATCTATAGAGAAAAGCATTTTTGACTTAATGCTTGAGGTTTTGAGTCTATTAGTATACCACCACCAGGGCTGTTATGAAACTAGCAAATGAAATGGAGAAGAAAAAACTTTAAGTACTGAGTTTCTTTCTGTGCTTCTTGAATACTCAAAACAGAGGTCAGATAAGCGAAATCAGTTTCTGTAATTTAGCTTCACAGGCTATGAAATGTTGTCTCTTTTTATACAAAAGATCATATCATACCATACTATAGCCATGCCACGCACTTGTTCAAGACATCTTCAGAGTATCAACAATGCCAACAAATAAGTGCAGAAATCTACGTATGTGTTTTGTAATGTGACTTAAGAGACATGGTCTAGTGCATATCAATTGGAATTAAAGCCCACTGTAGCTGAAATCTGATGGGAATCATTGTAATAAGGTTAAGTCATTTGTGCTGCCATTAAATGCTGACAACACTGCTTTAGTGACTTCATGGATATGAACTGACCACTCTTTGAGCTCAGAGTTCTTTCAGTATCACATTCAGCTTTAGTAATTGGTTTATTCTTGCTGCTGTCTTCCAAAACATTATATTCTATACTTGAGTTCCTCTGCTTCATATGAATACTCTTCCAGATATTATAAAACAATGCTACAACTACTAGATATTGAAGTACAGATTCAGCACATGATAAGTTAGTTGCATTAGAAAGAATTAATCTGGTTAAAAGTACACACCGCAAGTGCCCATATACAAATTAGATCCATTTATATGTATTATCAGTGAAGCTTTTATTGACAAAAACAGTGACATCAGCAACAGATCTCCTGAGGCAGACTTCTAAAATAGGCAAACAAAATCACATCTCAAAACAAAGTATTTCTCTCAACTGAGAGAGTGAGATTACTAGTTCAGGTATGGTAGACATCTATCTCTAAGTGAGCTGAATCCTATCTGATATGTCTTACACTGTAATTGAGTTTCTTAAGAAATTGTGTTGGAAGAAAGAATATTATGTACGAGTCATGCTTTAACCCCAGACAGCAGCTACACACCATGTAGCTGCTCATTCAGTCCTCCCCCCACTCAGTGTGATGGGGAGAATTGGAAAAAAAGAAAAAGTAACTCATAAGAGCAGCTTAATAACTGAAGTAAAAAACCACAACCAACCAACCAACAAACAACCAGAAGTAATAGGATAATAATAATAATTGCAATGAAAGTGAATATAACAGAAAGACAGAGAAATAAAACCTAATAAGAGACAAGTGATGCATAATAGAATTGCTCACCACTCACTAACTGATGATCCACAGTGATCCACACACCTGCCAACTCCCAGCCAATTCCCCACAGTTTGTATACTGAACATGACATGGTAGGGAATATCCCTCTGTCTAGTTCAGTTCATCTGTCCTGGCCATGCTCACCCTGAGTTTCTTGTGCACTTGCACACTACCTTAACATGGAAAGTTGGAAGTTCCTTCATCCCTTAGCAAGAACCGAAATTATCAGTACATTATAAGCATTCTTCTCATTCTGAATTATCTCATTGTGGCACTGTTCTAGCTACTAAGAAATGAATTAAGAAGAAAATAAAATTAGCTCTATCCCACCATCCAGGATAGTATGTTTTTCTGGATAGAGCTTGAAATAGAATGTCTCTGAGGAAGTGCCCTTTCTTTGCTGAAGTCAAACTACCATCTCAACTGTTTGGCACGGTTTGCAATACTATTTTTTTGCTTAGAAAAAATATCTATTATTTCAAGACAGCAGTTCCTATCACATTCATGTTACAGTAATTGGATTTTATATTTGCAAGTCTAATCTTTATGCTGTAAAAAGATGCAGAGATACGACCATCCCAAAAGATCGTATCGTCAAGAAAAAATAGTAACATTTCTGTAAAATCACTGGCTCACCTTGAAATGCAGTCAAAAAAAAGCTAACAACATCCTGAGCACCATCAACAAAGGTACTGAGAAAAAAAGCAGGCATAGTTTTACCGCTGTATAAAAACCTTGGTGTGTTCACATCTTGAGTAATGAGTGCTGTCTGGTCTCTATTCCAAGGACACAATGGTGTTTGAGGATACACAATGAACAGCAGCTAAAATGATCAAGGGATGGGGCAGCTGCATTTTTAGGAAAATATGAGAAGGCTACCACTCTTTAGTTTCTACAGGAAAAGTCTGAGAAGGTTATGACCAAGCTTTACAAAATAATGATTTGGTAGATACTGTGAATGCAGGATCCTTCCCCAGATGTCACAATGACAGAACTAAGGGACACTTGTTAAAACCACTAGGACACTACTTTAAAGTACAGTAAAGAAAGTCCTTTCCTACATAGTAAGAAAGGTTGTCATAAGGCTGGGGAGAAGACAGTGTCAGCAAATTTAAAAAATGAAATTAGACAAACACATCATCCTTTGATGAACTCTAAAGGGACAGGCAAGGATGAACCCCGTAACACTGTTAATACTAGTAAATGCTGGACAGTATGACAGGAACAGACTACAGAAGTTGGACAGGCTTTCATGTTCTCCTGTGGCTGCTGGTGAAGACAGAATACTAGGTTGGATGGATCATTGATCAGGCCCAGTAGGATGTCTTATATTCTTAGAAAACAAAATATTTGACCACCTCAAACTGTACTCTTAATTCACTGGAGAAAATAGCGTTTGTTTCCAATTCATTTTGTAAAAGTAACAGTTTTAACGTATGCCACTTTGGAAAATCGTGTAATACTCACTATGCGGGCTTCCTGCACTGATGCTGATAGAATAAGTAAAACCACATATACCAAGTCAAATTTCTACAGTCATCATGATTTGAGGCCCATAATGCTTATGAAAGTCCATTTTGCTAAATGAAGTCACCTACAAATTCCATCAGACTTCCAGCTTGCATGTTTTGTTCGGCATTCAGAAATCCACCAATTCTGCATATGATACTTGGTATTTCAGTATACCCATGAGTTTAGACACTGCAGCTTGCACTGAATTTCCCAGTAGACTGAATTCATCACCTTCAACTACTAGAGATGTAGTTGAAAATTATGTCAGGTCCCATACCTCTTTTGTTCAAGAATAGTTTCATAATCTATGGCAACAGGGGATAGGTAATATTGGCAACAATGACAATGGGCACTTCCCTCCCACAGTCAATCATAATACTGGAAAGGAAAGCAGCTTCATCCAGTACAGGAGTAAACCACCTTAACTATTGCACAGCCAAGTAATATTAATGCTGTTAGCTAATTTTACATGCTGTTCTCTGCCCTGTAAGCAAAGACACTTTTAAGGAATACATTAGTTTTGCTCTTGATATCCCCAGCACTGGTATTCCCCATCTGAAAGTCAGCAGTTACTTCAAATGTAGGTCTGATACCAATAACCTAGAGGTATAAGACTCATTCAATAGCATTTATTATATAAATTCATCATCTTTATATTTGTAATAGGCTTGCTATCACCAAGCAATTAACCAAGAAGACTGAATTGTTTGGGTATGGCCAGTTTCTAGGCAGTGTGATGTAGTCACAGCTTCCTCCTGCTAGATGTTGGAACAAAAAGACAGGGTCATGCACAAGGTACCACTTTGTGGTACCTTTAAGTCAAGAAGCCAGTGCAGCTACCTCAGGTCAGTAGAGAGGGATCTCCTCTCATTCTACTGTCCTAGCATTTCTGCCCCAGAAATAACACTATTGACTGTTGTCAGCCCATAAGCATTTTCTTGTCTCCATTCAACAAAAGTTTTATTTTGCATCCCTATTGTGATCTACATATTAAGGGTATGGTCACATAAAGTCCATCTGATAGATCGTGTTTGTTACACTTATCTATACATGTGTTACAGATTGAGAAAGTCACACCTGACAACATCCTTCAGCATTTTCTAATCTATTGAAGTTCATGATGTTGTAGACAAGTACCCACTTCTGCAGTTAAATAAGAACAGAAGCATTGTTCTACAGAATACCACAGAATGAATCATTGAAGGTCTCTGCTCTCAGGGGCACTAGAAAGGCTGGAAAGTGCCCTTTGCAGATCAGTCAACCTAAATTAAAAATAAACCCCAGGAAAGTCCTAATTGGCCTACTTTACAAAAAATAAAGACAGAGGAAGGCCAACCTACAAAGTATATAGATAAGCATCAACTCTAAACATACCACACAGAAAGGACTGTGGCAAAAAGATGGAAATACTCCTGAGGCTTGTTAGTTCTTTGACCTAATTATATGTATCATGAAAAAATAAATTTCTAAAATCTGATCAATTGCACTTTTCCAGCCAGTAAGCTGTTGTCCAACAATGCTGTCTGCTTGTCTTACCATCAGTTCCTCACTTAAACTTTCAAAATTTTAATTCTATTCCTCTAAACCAGTATTTCTTTTTCAAAGTTCAACCTTTTCCTTAATTACAAAACCCCAAACCAACAGAAAAATAAGATTCTCTGTGGAACACAGAGGCAAACAGTGGCAAACAGTCAAGAAAATGGAGTAATATACTCATGCCTGTACTCCTGTCTGAGCTAAGGTTTTACCTTACAGCCTTACAGTGTTATTTTTTCTCAGGAGTAACAAGACAAATCAATCATCTTCACTGAAAAGACTGTACTACCATTTATCCCTTCTAGACTATTCCCAGAAATGTTCTGATTCATAATTAACACTTCACAATCACATCCTGAAGATAGGAATGAGTATGAATGAGTGACAGAATTAAGCAGCATTAATCTAACAGGTAATAATACTTACATAAGTCACTGTGTTACTTTTCATAAATATCAACAATCTGCTTTTACTTCTTTCACTGTAATGTCAGAAGAAATTTTCTGAGGAGCATCAGAAAGATAAGGTTTGCTGACAGACTTTACTGTCATGCTAAGCCGCAGCCAGCCTCCACCAAGCCAACTTTGGAAGGGGAATCATCACCACAGCCTGGGATCACCTGCATCTCCTCAAAGCAAACTGGTGCACCTCTGCACACCACCAGTGGGTGGCACCCTTCAGATACTTTGTGATATTGATACTGAAAAGTATATTATGCTTTTACCAAATACTTTCAAGTACAGTGAGTGATTTCAGGGAAGCAAGAGCAAAAGCTTCTCTGCCTTGTCTCCAAGTCTATTCCATCTTCTAACTGGTGTCCAGATGCTGGGACCTGGTTTCCACTTTTCATGGGAAATTTGTTCACATGAGAAACAGCAGTGCAAGGATATTCTAGGACCATTACACTTAAACCCTTACGAGAGGGATATCCATACTTATGTGCAACCCTATCATTCAAGTCCCTGTGCTGATGTGACCTACAAACACCCTGTGGCTTTTCTTCTCACATTCTCCCATCTTCTCCTTCCCTTTAATCACCTCTGCTCCTGCAACACAGAAGGACTGCTACATTAAGAGATCAAGAAAGGAGAATTACATGCTGTGCAATCCCTGTCTCCTGGCCTTAACATTTATCAGTGTTCCTGACTTCATCATGTTATTTGTCCCTACTTCGGGACACTTGCATTGGTGTTGTTTGATACTGTGGTGAGACTGTAGTGTTGCT
>JANHGN010009223.1:0-30389 GCA_024605025.1 Megaceryle maxima
GGCATGGGGCGGGGGGGGGGGGCGAGAAGCGCAGGCAGCCCGGCCCCCGCCCCACGCGTGACTCAGCACGGCCCCCACGGTCCCCGCGGCCGGCGGGGGGCGGCAGAGCCCGCGGGGCAGGTGCGCGGTCCACGCCTCACCGGGGGTGTGTGTGTGGCGTGTCAGGCGGGGGGGTCGGATGCGCGGCGGAGTCCCGGGGCGGGAGATGAGCCCTCCCGGGGGCCCACGCCGAGCCACGTCGCTGCCTGTCCCGGGCCCAGGGGGCGGTGGTGCCCACCGCTCTGCACGGCCCGGGCCCGCCGCCTCTTCCCGTGGGGCCCGGCGGCAGTGGGATGGGGGTGCGAGGCAGCGGCCCCTGCCCGGTAGAGTCCTTTCCCCGGTCCCGGGCTGGGAGCTGCGGTGGTCGGCCGGTCCCTGCGGCCGCGGGGAGCCCGGCAAGGGGGCAGCCAGCGGCAGAGATCCCCCCGTGCAAAATGGCCGGGGCGCCCGGAGGCAGCGGGCCCGGGGCAGGTGGCGGCGAGTTTCCCTCGCCCGGTGCCGGAAGCGCGAACGGCGGCAGCGTGCGAGGACCCGAGGAGCCCGGGGCGGGCGGCTCTGTGCACTCGCTTCTCGTTTGCACGGATTAAAGGCATCAGGTTGAGGCCCACGAGTGTCCGCGCCGATCCGCGGCTTACCAACGGGGTATCCTCGGCAGTTCCCTGCCCTGCTCCGGGAAACGTGGCGGTGCCGGAACTGAAGGCGACCTTGCCCCCCGAGCAGGTGGAGAGGGGCCGGCCGTGCCCGCGGCCGCTCGGAGCCGCGCCAGCAGCCGGGACCTTCCCGGTGCAGGACCCGGCGGCTCCGCGCAGCCCTCGCCGTGGGGGTCGGGCGGTTCCGGGCCTTCCGCGCCGCCACGGGAACCGCACCCCGCGTGGAGACCTCAGACCCTCCCGGGACTCTCGGCTCCCGGGGCTGGATGAGTTCGGTCCCCGCAGGTATCGGGGCCGTGCCCCGAGCTGCCGCCACGAAGAGAAGCACTGGCCGGGGCGGCACCGGAGCAACCGCGCCCGGTGCGCAGCGAGGCCGCCCAAGGACCGGGATGGGCGGGGGGGTCCCGGCGCCGACGCCCCCCGCCGGGGTTGGGCCGAGCCCCAGCGTCTCGTCGGCCCACGGACGGGGCAGGCGCTCCCCGCGGGGCCGGGGCTGCCCTTAGCGCTCCCGCAACTTTCCCAGGGGTGCGGAAGCAGCGGGACCGATCCCGAGCGGCACCAGGGCCCGGAGCGGCTCCTCTGCCGAGGGTCGGGCTGCAGCGCCCGGTCCCCCCGAGGATGCCGTCGGTCCCGCGGCATCCCCGCCGGTTCGCCCGGTCGCTGTACCCTCGGCCCGGGCAGCCCCGGCTGGCAGCAGCCCGCGCCTTCGGGGATGCTTCCCGGGCCGGGAGGTGCGGGGGGGCACCGCTGAATGTCACCGCGCCGGAGACCATAACAAAGACGCAGCCGCCACGATCGTAGAGCCGAGCCAATAAAAAGCAAACTGATATTACAATTTTGATTTCCCTGGAGGGCCGAAGGGGCTTAATGTAAGAATTATTATCCATTGTGAACAGCAGCCGAAAGCAAGCACAGACAGGAAGATTTAAATTTTTTTTTTTTTAACTTAGCGGTTTTCCTAAGAAACATACATTCATTGAAATTTATGCCAGTGGAGTTTGTTAGCCCTCCCCTTTGACATTTCAAGCTTCTCCTGTTGCCAGAGGAGACAAGCCAAGCACAAATCACTAATACTTGCAATAAAACTAAACGCCCAGGGACAGGCGGGATTTGGTGCAATTCCCCTCCGATCTGGGTAAACTGCAGAGCATGGGCAGCCCGTGGTCCAGGGCCCAGCCCGGCTCTTCCCAGGACACAGCCAGGAAGGGGCCGACTGCTGCATATACATATATAAAATGTATATAAAATTTTGAACGCATGACCAGACATCCCTCAACATCTCTGGAGGACCTGCCTTGAGGGGATTATGAGGGGTCATTGATGGCATACATTAAAAAAGGGAAAGCAGTGCTTAAAAAGACTATTAAAAGCATTTTAATAATTGCCTGGTTCGTGGCTCCTGCAGCTCAGCACCAGCTCCCATCCTGTAGGTTTCTGCAGGATGTTCGTCTGCTTTCTGTTACCGGGCTGATTGCACATGATTCACAGTAATGATTGTAATGGTGGTGATTTTCTGTCTCTTACCTTGCTCAGATAGCAGCACTTTGGGAACTGATACATCTTCCCCTTTGTCAGTTTGAAAGAGGACACCTTATCTGAACCGCATAAAATATCCTAAAAAAGGAAAGCAGGAAACATTTCCAACTGCTGCCTCTTCCCAACTGGTCAGGGCATATCACAGTGATGAGGAAAAAAAAAAAAGGGTTTCCAACCCAGAGAAACAGGAGCCAACTGCTGCCTTTTAAAGCCAAGATAGCAGTGGTTTAATTCCATACATTTTGTTTATGATTTGCCTGTTTAAGGCAGGTACGAGGTGCAAATACATGCTCTGTGTGTATCCTTCCCCCCCACCATACACCTGTGTAAAGATTCCTTTCTGTCTGCAGAGTATGGTTGGTAGGAACAGGGCTCCTTTCAGACAGAGGACACTGTCCCAGGTAGGGATGTGAGGAGCAGGCAGAGTGTGGGGCACCAGGGCCCACCCCCCCCCCGCCCCCCCACGAGCCCATGCAGCAGGTAAGGGCCTGATCCTGAGCTGAGGCTGCCAGGGTGCATCGCTAAGACAAAACCTCTATCAGCCAGAGACAGATGGGCTTCCTGCAGGTGCTAGGAAGCATACAAAGGCAGTTTCCCTCAAACACTTGCTGGCCATGTTCCTTCCTGCTACACAGAGCTGATGTCTGTCTGGGTTTACTCTTTCCATCATTATTTATAAAGTTCTTACCCTGGAGACAGAGCCAGCTCTGTGGCTGTGCCTCGCTCAGGTTGGGTTCTGCCTCTCCAAAACACGAGGTGCTCCTCTTCCCCTCACCTCTTAGACCAGTAGCTCCTGCAGACCCGCTGTCTGTTTGCTATCAAGCAGCACTGATTACACATGCCATCACTTCTGATGTTGCTCATTAGCCTGTATCATTATTAGCAATTCAAACCAGCAATTCTTTTTCAGCTGTAATCCTCCAATTCCACTGGGAAGACTCCAAGGCTGTCTGATGTTTGGGTGCTCAGCTTTTCTTACCCTGTCCTGGCAAGGCCAGCAGTTCCTCCTGGAGCCCAAACAGGCCAGGAGCACGCCAGGCTGAGCACCAAATCATAACAAAGTTAATTCATAAATAGTTACATCATTTCCTTCAAGGCCACTCTCACACAGACTTCGCGACTCTCTCGCTCGACGGTGTCCTTGGAGGGAGGGGGAGGGTGCTGGCCCCATTAATTCCTACCTGGCCGCCCACAGCCTTGGCCAGCAGGGCTCATGGATTTGCCCTTCTGCTTTTGTCAGCTCTGTCTTGCATTTGAAGTTGTGGCCAGTCTGAAAACTGGATTATAATATAGCCTTTGCTGAGGTCAACAACATGCCAGAGAGACAAGAAAAGGTTGAGGGGGTAGACTCGGGGAAAAAAAACAAAACAGCAAACCCACAAAAACAACATAAACCCACACACCCAATCAATAGGATGCCATGAGGTAAGATGCAAACAATGAAACCCTGTTCCAGGTTGCCAAGGCAAATCTGTCAATAGAGTATTGAACAAGCAAATCTGACTTGCAATTATTGTCTCCTTCTAAATACAAGCTGCCCCTTTGCCTCTCAGTTCAAACCCAACACGGGTGCTGAGCAGCTCAGTGATTCCTGTCCAGGGCTGTTTCAAAATGGTGAGGGAAGAGTCAACTCTGCTGGAAGCTGGGCTGGAATTTACTCCAACTCATGCACTGAAAACCCCTGGAGCATCCCCACCACCTTCACTCCAGCAGCTGAAGTGACATGTGCCCTGCCCCCAGTGTAACAACCATTCTAAAGCAGCAAAAACCCTGTTGCAACAAATTGTTCTCTCCAAAGCTTTCAGTAAAACCTACAGGACCATGGAGCACACACAAGCGTTTTCAGACACTGCTGCAGGAAGAGAAGCTGCGCACGGAGGGCTCAGCATTTTATAACGCTCAGGAAAGCGCCGTAGAGAGTCCAAGCACTCAAGGCTGGAGCTGTCAGTGCAGAGCGAGCGTGGGGGCCTTCACAGCAAGTACAGCAGCAGGGTCTGGAGCTGCCACCCCTCAGCCAGAGGCAGCAGCAGTGGGAAAATCCAGAGGCAAAAGCACCCTGAACTGGGTCATCACATGGGAATTTAAATGGCTTCACAAGTGCATTGCTACTGGTGCACACAAGGCACGTTGGGCAAATTCTTTTTTTTCTGGTGCTGCTTCCAGTGCAAACAGGGACATGCTGCCGGCAAAATCCCAACAAATGAGACACTTATCAGGAGCACAGTGTGCTTCTGCAGCCACTTAAAGCCCAACAGAGCCTGCTTCCATGTGGCGGCTGGTGGATGGGCTGAGATGTGGCACCATTGCCCAGAGCAGCTGTTCTGGGGGCACGGCCAGGCTCCCCTCACCCCCAGAGCCACACTGTGGGGAAGATGACGACAGCCCTGCTCTGCATAGCTGCATTCAGCACTAAACAGCAGGTTCCCAGGAAACTCCATCCCTTGGGGACTCAGATGGGAATAACCCCCCTTTCCCAGGGCCCTTTTCCACTGTGCCTTCACCCCCAGCATCAAGCATGGGTGTGAGCTGGGGAGCCTCAGAGACCATCTGTCTTTAATCTTCTTAGAATCAGGCAAGTCAGGAGAAATCCAGAGGAAAGAGGCACTGAAGTCACTCTGTCCCTGGCCATGACCATCCTTCCACAGCACAGGGCTCGGCACCCACCTGGTGGGAGCAGGTCCCTCCTGCCCCACATCCCCAGAGCGGTGCAGAGTGCTGGGGACACCAGACAGTGAGCACGGGGAGCATTCCCACCTGCAAGGGGAGCAGGGGGTCTGTGGGTCTGGGGCAGAGGGAGGTGGGAATCCTCGGGGACCCTGTTGCACATCATCTACCTCACCCTGCCCTCCACCTTCTCCCCCTCCAGCAGCCCTGGAGAGGGCTGTATTCAGAGCTTTCTTCCTCCTCTTATCACTTAAGCCGATGTTGTTCCTTGGGAGCTGAGCATAATTACGAGATTTTCTCCATCATCTGCACACGTGTCTCCCAGCGAGGCTGCAGTCGGCTGGTGGCAGCGGCGAGGAGCTGCTCAGCTGCCCAGCAAGTTGTGAAAGGACTGAGATGTTTCGTAAAAGCTTTTCCAATTGGCTCCATCCACTGGAATCACAAAAACTTCCACCAAAAAAATAAACAATGCCAACACCCTGCAATGCCCCAGCAGCTCAACTTCCAAGGCACTCCACAAAATCAAACGAGAAGCTACTGGAGTCAGATTTAATTTTGGACACAACCCCCCAAGCAAAACACATTGAACAAAGGTTCCTCCGCAGCAAAAGCCACACAGAGAACACTGGAGTCCTGCACGGGGGCCAGGGGCTGGGATGGCTTTGGTGGGCCCTGGCCCAGGAGCCTGGAGGTGGCTCTGGGATTTCTTCTCTCTCCATTCTCCAGGTAGACAGAGCTACGCTGCCACCTGCCCTGCACCCGCTGCAAGGAGCGTGAGAAAGTTGGAGGCTCCAGGACATCTTGCTGAGGAGAGCAGGGTGGTGGTTTGGAAATGCCATCAATGGAGGCACCGTGAAGAAATTATCCTCTGTGGCTTCCCAGGGCTTCTCCTTCATGTGACTCTACAACACACTCAAGAGCAGAGCAAGAAACTCCCTTTTTCTTAGGAGCCAGGCTGAGAAGCTGCAGCTTATTTCACACTGAAGGCACAAGGACAAAAACCCCCAGGCAGATACTTCCACCATCACAGCAAACAGAAGCCTGGCCTCCAATTGTGCTCTTTAGCTCTTTAATGGACACAGCCACCAAACTACTCCTAATAAAGTGAGTCAAAGCACATGCCTCCAGGAGGGTCCTTATCCCTTTCTAGGAAGGCAATCTAAGATTTGTATCTGGTACAAACAAAGTCTTGACCATGCAAAGGAGTCACCAGGCAGAGGGGCTTGTCCCATGTGGTCTGATGGCAGGATAAGGGTGGATGATGCAGCTCTCAGACAGTTAACTGGAGCCTCCTGGCTTGCTCCAGCTCTGCAAGGGCAGCCAGGGAGAGAGCTTTACTAGAAGGCCCCAGGCTTGAGACTTGAAAGCATTAACTTCACATTTCAGTCATCAAACTCAAAGAAGATTAGAGCAGCTCTACCTGAGGTGTCTTTTAAAAGCATCACCTTTCAGAGAACATTAAGCATGGGGAAAGCCAGTCCCCAAAACATCCTTAGGACATAAACCACCACCTAAAGCTCAGCAATAATACACACTGTGGGAAATGCCATATGCAGCAAAACCTGATGCCTCCACCTCCCATGGCTGCAAAGCCAGCTTGGTCTGCCCACACCCACAGGGATGCCAGTCCCAGCCTCTGCTCACCCCACACCAGGTTGTTCCTCTGACCTACCTGCTCATCCCCGAAGCAGGGGCGGCTCCAAGCTTGCTCCTCTTCGCTGTGCCCTCAATGCCACTCCTGTTTCTTGGGCAGGGGCTGGGCAAAGTCCCAGGAGAAAGGGCTTCAGCCCAGCACACCCAGAGGTGCAGCCTGGCTGCCTCATCCCAGGCACAAACCCTCCTGGCTCCCCCACCCCGGCCCGGCTCTTCCTGGGAGAGACAAGTGCTCACAAGGTCTTCCCCAGCTGCAGGAAAAAGGGAGCTGGCCATGCCAAGGCATTTAAGGGCAGAGATAGACCGATTGATTGGTTGATTACTGATTGACTGATTGATTGGTTGATGGATTGATTTGCTAAGGTTTCAGCTGAGGAGAGTGTGCCTGCCCCCAGGTGCTGCCATGAGCTGTCTGGGAAGGGCAGTGTGACAGGCTCTGTGGCTGCCCCTGGCACGCAGGGCACGGGGAGGAGGGAGGGGATGGGAACCAGGGAAAGATGCAGCCCTCGTGTGCCAGGACCTGTGCCGTGGGTGCCATGCGGGCTCCTGGCAGCGGAGCTTTTATCTCAGTGCTCTGCATCACACAGATGCTCTGCTCCCACGGCCGCCTGGTAGAGTTTGTGCAGCACCCAACGCCGCTCAGCTCCCACCCTCTGCCAGGACCCACTCCTCTGGCAGAGCAGTTACACACCACATGGCACTGATCCAAACTGACTCCCCAGCCTCCCCTCCCTGAGCAGTGTGGCGATCAGATCGGTGCCCACAGCCAGCAGTGGTAATTACTGGTTTGGGCTGGGACAGCTTAGGGAGCCACAGGGAGAGGAGCAGGCAAGGACCTTGTCAGCACACGTCCCACCTCATGGTCTGGGAATGGCACCCGGCGAAGGCTGGCACGTGGTAGAGGCTGGCACGTGGGCAAAGTGGTGGTGGTCATGGCAAATTGCCCAGCCCTTCCCGAGCATGGCGGAGCTGGGCTGGGCTGCTCCAAGGACTGTGGAGGTGGTGACAGCCGCTGCACAGCTGGTGATGGGGACAATTGGACTCTGCAGCTCTGGGGGCTGTGAAACACCCAGGTCCCTTTGGTGCCTCTGGGGCTGTGAGGTCCTGGCTGGTGGCACCACAAGCTGCAGCTCCCATGGAGCAGCTGGCACATGGCGTGGCCATGCAGCGGGTGGGTTTGGGGCTGCACTCTTGGGGCTTCCCTTACACAAATGGCTACAACATCATTGCTCCAGGCACGCGATTCCCTCAGGAGTGAGCTGGGAGCTTCTGGGAAGGATCCAGCAGCCATGCCATGGATGGGGAGTTGCAGCCACAACTCAACCGAGTGCTGCTGCGTGGGACCGAGGGGCTACAGCCCCCGCACTTCTCCCCTCTGGCAGGTCCAACACTGGCGTCCGGCTGCCACAGAGTGCAACGTTTGATGGAGGCATCTCGGTTTCGAAAGGGCGCTGCCGGCTCCCGCCCGCGCGGCCAGGCCGGGGAGCCTCGTCTGCGCACACGGTGCTGCCAGGCGCAGGCAGAGCGAGGGAGGAAGCGTGCACAGCTCTGTGGTCAGGCGGTTTCCATCCTCCCTGCACCTGAGCCGAGGCAGCGGCGCAGCTCCCCGGCAGCCCTTCCCTCCGGCTTCCTTCCGCCCGCGCTGCCGGCATCGCCTCGGTTGAGCCGAAGCCCGTGGCTGATGGTGGGGCGATCTCACCAGCCCAGCGATTGCCCTGGCACTTTATCCTCTCAGCGGATTACACCAAGTATTTATGTTTTCAAAGGGTTTGGAAAGATTTACTGGCCCTGCTGGTCGCTGGCCGTGCATTACACCATCACCGGAGAGCTCCCTGCTATAAAGCTGCTTAGGCCAACCCAAGTCGAGCTCCATTAACCCCATTAGGACATGTATGCTTGCCTGGGGGTGGGGACCCATCCGTGTTTGCAGGGCAGAAACTCGGGGGGGTTTGCACTTCAGTCCAAGGCACCCATTGGTCAAGCGTGGGGGGCTGCTCCCCACCCTGCTCCTGCCGACCCGTGGGGCTCGGGTGGGATTCAGCGCCCGCACCCTGCGTGGGTCACTCTCCCGTGGCCTGGGTGCCATTTGCACGGCGTAGAAATTCCTTAAACCCAAAGGCTGATCATCCATGAGTCCATTGCACGTGGGGCAACAGGGCAGAGTGTTGGCCGGCTGAGGGTGCTCCAGCTCACACTGGGTTTAGGCAACTGGAAATGGCCATGCAGAAGCTGGGTGAACACTACTGGGGAGGCTGACTGGTCACTGACTGGTTAGACTGGCTCCTCCTACCTCTGCCTCTCCTTGAACTACCTGTGTTTGCTATATAGAGCCAAGTGTTTGCTAAGGGACTCAAGTTGGACTCCTGGGATTTTGCAGTGCTCCTGCCTGGCAGAGTGGTCCTGGCCCTGTGGTGACATTGTCCTGGGCTCTGTGGGTGCCGCTGCCTGACGCTTGGGTGGTGAATGGTCAGGTGAAGGTGTTGTGGGAAAGATTTTGCAATTCACACAAGGGAGAGCAGCACAATGAGAGTGTGGTGCTCCTGTCCAGAAAGTCTTGCAGCCTGAAAAACCCTTCCACCAAAGGTCTCTCTGGGCAGGGGAAACCTCTCCACCATTTCTGCTCCTTTCACTTGTTGTTCAGTGGGATGTTTTAAAGGGGGTGATGTCTTCTCAGCAGAGGGATGGCAGCTCCAGGGGAAGGCTGGCCCCCTGGGGGCACCTTGTCCCCAGGCTGAGATGCCAGAACAGCACAAGCACAGAGAGTCTCACAAACTGGATGCACCGTTTTTGCCTGAGCAAGAATCACCCTGGGCTGGAGGAGAGGAGCCCAGCCTGGCTGGCCAGGGTTACTGGCAGCATCCAGGCAGCAGCAGCGGTGCTGGGAAAGGGGCCCAGCACCGGTCACCCCACAGTGCCGAGAGTCACCCACGGGAAAATGGCAGCAAGTGATTTGGCTGTGGCAAGGGAAGACCTTGGCATGTCCTGGGAGAGCAGTTAGTGGGTGAAGGGACAGAGCTGCTGTTCCTCAGAAGGATGGAGAGGTCCCTCCTTGTGTGAGGCTGAGCAGGGCCATAACTGGGCTGGGGACTGTTCCTTGGAAAGCTTCAGATCATGTCCCTTTTCACTTCTCCTTCTCTCGGGCAAGTGCATGTGCCCTGGGCAGCTATTTTTAGGCTGCTGCTCACTGTCTGGTTTCCCCTGGGGGTGCTGAGCAGGTTCTGGGAACTCCAGCTGTCTCTTGGGCGGCGCGAGAGACGCTTCGCTTCCTGGGCTCGCTCCTTTGCTCCTCGACACGCGCGCCAGCTCTGCTGCTCTCCAGCAGCTGTGGCAGGATGGCCTCGTCCAGGGAGGGAGGCTTGAACTTCACCCCAAGTGCATTTCCCCACTCCAGGGGTCTTCTGGATTTTGTATCTTGTGATTGCTGCAGTCTGTGGGGTGCAGGTGAGGGTCCTCTTGCCTACACTTGCACACCAGAACTGTGGTGAGTCTGGGACAGGGATGCATTCAGGCCACGATTCAGGAGAGCTCTCACTGCCATCTGTGCACTCGCTCCACGTCCCCAGCACCGTCCGAGGGCAGCCCACGTGCTGGGGTAGCCCAGGCCAGCACCAAACGCCCCTGTGAGCCTGGGGAGCCACATGCCAAGGACCCAAGGGAACACTGTGCTCTGTCCCATCCTCCTCTGCACAGCCCATCACCCAGGGGTGCTGGCCACAGCTGCCAGCTGAGCAGCAGAGAGGTTTGAGGTTGACCATGGACCTTCAGAGAGGAGCTCTGTGCAACGGGGAGCTCCACCAGCTCAGTGGAAGAGATCGAGAGCCCTTGTTGGCAACATGCTCTCTGTTTCTGGTCCCAATGGAGACAGTTTCAAGTTCCAGCTGTCGGAACCGGTTGGGTTACCATGCCATGGATTAAGGAGCTCCCCCAGCCCAGAGGAGCATCCTTCCAGGTTGACAGCGCAGGCAGCAGTCAGGGCTGCATCACTCCCCTGTTGGTCACTCACTGGGATAAAGCCCCAGCACTGGACTCTGAGGGCTGAGACAGCCTCAGGCTTTCAGTGGCCAGGAAGAGTCAGGAAAATCTGAGAAAGGAGCCAACCAAGGTGGCTTTGCCACTGTGACCAGCAAAGAGCAGCAGGGCCCTGTGTGAGAGCACGGAGGCCACAGGAGAGTGTTTGCCCCAGGGAAGGGCTGGGGCTTCAGCCGGGCCGGGGGCTTTGATGATGCTGATGATCTGCCCGGGCAGGCGGCATCGCAGGGTGCGACAGCAGCGCTGATTCGTGGAGCCCTGTCGTTAAAAACACAGCCACTGTCCCAGTGCCCCAGGATTTACTGCCCGCAGCCAGGAAATACAGCAAAGCAGCCTCCTCGTGTTGCTCACGCTGGAGGGGCCAGCTGGGGACAGCTTGGTCCCAGAATTTGCCTTGCCCAGCTGCCCTGCTCCTGCTCCTTTTTCTGCCCCAATGTCCACGCTGAGCCCAGTTTCTCCCCATGTTGCGGCCGTGGGGTGCAGGACACCCTCCTGTGGTGGCTGGGACGTGGCACAGCCTCGTGTACGAGGTGGGGACGTGCACCCCAGCTGTCCCTCCCCATGGCTCTCCAGTGTGCTGGATGTTGGACAAACTAGCCGGGAGCCTCCTGGACCCCTGGCATGGCCAGCACTGACCAGTGAGGTGTCACACGTGCCCCAGCCTGTGAAGGACCCCGGGCTCAGCTGAAGCTGCCTGAGTCTGAAATGGAAGTGGCCCTGTCCCCTGGGGTGACAGGCAGCAAGCAGCAGGCAGGAGCCCGCTCTCGGGGGGTTGACACTGTGGGGACAGTCGAGTCATTTGATTTCCGACACACCCCGTGCCGCTCGGCGGGGCACACCCTTTCCTTGGCGGGGAGCCCACCTCGTCCGGCCACAGGCTCCCCGTGAGCTGTGCCCGGGTACCGGGTGGGAGGAGGGTTCCCAGGGCCCCTCGTCCCTCTGCCCGTTGGCAGCTCGTTTCTCCACAGCGCCGGGAGCAAAACCGGGACCGTGGCTCTGCCCTGGATCGGTGCAAACCTCGCTGTGCTGGTCTGGGGCACGGCAGGGCTGCTGGGAGCCCGTGGGCGGGGGGGTGCGAGGGGCAGGGATGGGGGCTGGGAGGGGCAGAGGGACAGGGATGCAGAGGGACAGGGATGCAGGGGGACGGGGATGCAAAGGGTCAGGGAGGCAGAGGCACAGGGATGCAGAGGGACAGGGATGCGGGGGGACAGGGATGCAGAGGGGCAGGGATGCAGAGTGGCAGGGATGCAGGGGGACAGAGATGCAGGGGGACAGAGATGCAGAGGGACAGGGAGGCAGAGACACAGGGATGCAGGGGGACAGGGATGCAGAGCTGCAGGGTGCTTGGGGACCCCCTAAGGTCAGCGGGGTGCTGCCCAGATGGGTCACTGTGCCGCTCAGCCCCAGCTCCTGGAGTGGGGTTGCCCAGGCTGGGGGGCCATTGGGGGCATCCTTGGCAGCTCCAGGGCCAGCCCCAGGGAGGCTCCCATCTCTGCCATTCCCATGTTTGGATCTCGGCTGCAGCAGGGCCATAAAAGGCAGCATGGGGAGGGCGCTGGCACTGGGCCCGTGGCATCCCAGGGAGCAGCCACTGGGAATTGGGGCTGTGGGCTGGGGCTGCTCCCGTGGCTGTGGAGCTGCCGTGCAGAGGGGATGCGCTGACCCCCCCCCACCGGCCAGACCCTGCCCTGCAGAGCAGCCCTGGGAAAGGACCAGGTGGACCCTGTCCCCGTGGGCAGGCCCCCAAGCCAACACCCATGGGTGCCCAGGGTGCTGGGGAGTGCATCCAGCTGGTCCTGCATGGGCACGGCCAGAGCCGCGGCTGTGTCCCAGCTGGTCACACAGCCCCGGGAAGGGACTCACTGACTTAGCCTCGAGTGCCCTCCCCAGGGCCTGCTCTTATCTAACGTCGTCCTTCGCAGAGCGGCAGTGGTCGTCGTGGCACAGGGAGTGTGTTTGTGGCTGGGACTAACTCAGGAGGTGTCACAGATGCCAGATGGGCCGGGAGAGACTGGTATGGGCTGAAGGCACAGAAACGAATTCCAGGCTGAAGCCACAGTTAGATCCATCCCAGGAGATGCTTGGGCTTGGAGGTGCCTTGACAGGGAGATGCTGGGGCAGGAGCTGAGGCAGAGGGGAAGGAGCAAGCTCCAGAGTTCGTTATGCTTCGGGCTGGTGGATGCAGCAGTGGAAAACTCCAGGGAAGGGTTTAGGCTGAACCGAGCTGATGTAAGACTCACACAAGCTGAGGAGCAGAGCTTGGAGGTGTTCTGTGAGCAGAGGTCCAGCAGATGTGCAGTAAGTGCAGTCAGACCAGCCAGCTCCAGAAAGCAAAACCAGGGGAAAAAGTGGAGGCAGTGAGATTTTGGGGTGACGCAAATGGACAGATTCCCTCTGGGGACTTGCTCTGGCCGACCCCAGGGATTGACCTGCAGGGATTGAGCCACTGACCAAAGCCCAGAGAGGACAGCAGAGGCGGGTAGGGAACAGCCCCACCGCAGAACAGCGACCCGTTTGTGAGGAAAGCCCGACTGTGCGGCGGTGCTGCCAGCGTGTGGGGTGTGAGCCAGCCCGAGGAATGCGAGGAAGGTAAACAGCGAGAGGAAGGGAGATGCCCCATGTATGGGGTGGGCACCGCTGAGCAGAGGGGCAGGGCGGGAAGGCTGGAAAGCTGGAGCTGTGTATTGGGACGTGCTTCCAGCTGGTGAGGTGGATAGGGGGGGGAGACCCTCCCCAAATGGCACTTATGGGGGCCTTTTGCCTTGGGTTGGACAAAGGCTGGAAGGCTCTCTGGGCACAGGGAGATGGTGCAGGAGTGCTGCTGGTGCTGCTGGGCAGTGCCCAGGAAGGGCTGTGGTGGCAGCCACGTCCTCCCCACGCTGTGCCTTGGTGCTCGGCTCAGGCCATCCCAGCACACCCAGCAGCTTCCTTGCTCCTGCTTCAGCTTGCAAGGCGGCTTTGGCAACGCTGGCCTGTGACACTGAGCCCAGTTGCAGCCATTCTTGACCTGGCATTGGACAAAGCAAAGTCAATGTCCCCGTTAACGGCATCTCCTCGCACCCCACGTGTGGCTCCCGTGGGGGTCTGGGGGCTGCAGCCCCAGGACTGGCTGGTGCAGGTGACACCGGCCACCTGTGCCCGCTCAGCCCCCTGTGCTACAGAGGACATGGGGCTGATTCATCTCTTGCCTTGGCTTCTGCTTACGCACGTTCACACTGTTCGTTCCCTGCCTGAACGGCTAAATTAAGCCCAGCAACAATGGGCCATCGATTATCCCATTATATTTCCATGGGCCTGGCTCTGCAGCTGGTTCCTGGAGGGGCAGCACACATGGCCTTGGCAGGGGCTCGGTGCAAACAGCCCCTTGCTCGGCTCTGCTCCTGGACCCCTGCACCTGGTGGGCCAGGTACCCTGGTAACGCCGGGTCCACAGCCCCGCATCAGCCCCTGCCCCATCCTCCGGCCCACAGACCAGCGGCGATGCACCTGCAAGGGAAACAGCCCCCATTTCGGGGGAACCCCCCCATCCTGGAGAGCTTGCAGGGGCCACTCCAGCTCTGGGGCTTGCTCCAGCCACTTGCATGGGACTTGCAGTCTTGTTCTTCCTGCCCCTGTCGCCCTGCAGGGCTGTATCCCCTCCCAGGTCTCCCTTCTCCCCTTGTTGCTTCCCCCGGCCAACATCACAAGCTCTGCTGGTCTCTTCCACTCACGTGCTGCTTGTGAAGCCCAGAAGAAGTCAAGAGACAGGTTCCCACAGGCCCCTACATCCCATCCCTTCCCATCCCATCCCATCCCGTGCAGGGGAACAGCCCCAGCTGCAGGAGAAGGGCTGGGTTATGCTGTGTTTGTGGCAGCAAGGAGAGGGGTGAGCACCCCAGGGTGGTCCTGGGTGACCTGGACAGCACTGTGTGTGGGGGTGGCAGCCCGGGAGGGGCCCCTGGTCTGCTCCCTGAGTGGTGCTGAGCGGTCACCCACACCCCGTGGCTCAGAAGCAGCAGAGCAGAGGGGTGACAGTGACGCTGCTGTGTCTGCACAGGGATGCTTCGCCTGCAGATCTCCTACCTGCGTCATCAGCTGAATTCCCCGGTCTCATTCCCTGCTCTGGCAGCTCCTTAACCCTTTCCTCCCGGCGCGGCTGAGCACACAGGCTTCTTGGAGCCTGTCATGGTGGCTGCGACCCTCACACTGCAGGGAGGGGACACAGCACTTTCCAGCTTGGGGATGCTGCTCTGCAGCCTGCTCAGTGCCCCCAGATCTCTTACAACCTTGTCGTGGCACCCCTTTCTCAGCCCGGTCCCCTCAGCTGGTCCTCTCAGCCAAGACCGGCTGTGCCACGTCCCTGTGCACCCTTGGCAAGCAGCCGGGGTCCTGAGCTGGGGCTGGGGGCTGCTCCGGGGTTGGGGTGAGCTCTCCCCACTGGGCCCAATCCCTGGGGATCCTGATCTCTCCAGGTGGCTGCTGCTCACTGAGAACCTTCCCAGTGCAATGCTGGTGTTGGGGCAGATTTGCCACCTTGGCCGAGGGCCTGAAGTCCGTCTGGGGTTTGGGCTCTTCTGAGGGTTTCCTGTCACTGCTGGAAGTTTTTCAGCACCCACCGTCCAGCGCAGTAAGTGGGAACTGGGTTCCTGCAGCTGGGACCCAGCTGCCAGAGCCTATTTGGGATGGGCAGCCCTCCTGGTGGGTGCTCTTGCTCCCTTGGACTTGATGATCTTAAAAGGTCTCTTCCAGGCAAAGCAATTTTGTGATTTTTAGACTATTTTTCTGTGTTCTATAAGCCTGTGAAAGGCAAGATAGAGTTTTGGCTCAGCACGGGCAGGACATAACAAACCCTCTCCCCAGCCCCGTGTCTCTGCGGGACACTGACCTCTCCAATGTGTGAAAGCACCTGAGAAACCTCCGGAGAGCAGAGGACTTTGGTGGATGTCCCATGGCCCAGTCACAGCAGCTGAGCCACCTCCCTGGCTGCCTCTGCCACCGCCAACGTTAGTCAAGCACCGGCCGCAGACAGAAGCAGCTGAACTTGTTTGTGGTTCCTGAAGCACAAACCCAAGCCAAACAAAACCAAAAATCTCAGTAAGAGTCTTTAGGCTGCTCCTTTGCTGGGTCCCTGCTGCTGTTTCCCACATGAAGCAGGAGCTCTGGCAGGGGCTGAACTTGCCGCCGGCTGAATTTGGAGGGATCTGCACATCCGCGTGCGGTGGAGGGTCGCGAGAGGCTGGAGAATCTCTTGCAGTCAGCAAAAAGCACCATTAAAGGTGCCAGCTGACACCAGGTACGTTTTCCTGGATTGCCTGAGCTGTCACTGTGCTCACTCCAGTTCCGGAGCACATCTGGCATCACGGGGTCAGTCACGGACCCCGGGAGACACGGACGGCTCCACGCACCCGGCCGGGCTGCAGACAGACCCGAGCCCCTTCACAGCAATTCTCCTTTGTGGAGAGGACCTTGCGCAAGGACTGTGGCGTGGTTAATGCTGCTCCAAAAAAGCACCCGCAGTAGCGTTGCTAAGACCTCAGTGGGGTGCACCTCCCACCCACCGAGTCCAGCAACGCACAGGAGGGTGTTCTGTGGTGCAGCCAGAGCAACAACAGGGTAGAGCAGGTCCCGGTGCAAAGACAGATCCTAACCTCACGCGTTGTGGCCCTGGGGACTTTCACAGGAGGATGCATTTTGATTTTGTTTTTCTGCTTTTTGTCTTATTTGCAGAGACACCAGCCTGCTGAACAGAGGAGAGCGAGCCTGCGAGGGGAAACAGAGGAAAAAACCCAACCCCCTTTGATATTCCCTTCCCAGGAGACCGTCTGGGGCTTTGTTTTAAAGGTGAGCTGCAGAACATCAGTTTAAATGACAGCAGCTTGCAGACAACGATGGGTTTGGAAACAAACCACCAAAGCCACGAGGGTGGGCAGGGACCTGCCTGCTTCCCAGGGGCTGAAGGGTGAGCTCAGCCTCCCAAGAGAGGGAGAAGGGGCCAGGGACAGTCCCTGCCCTGCGGATGGCAGGTGAGAGCCCGGCATAGCCCCTGCTCCCCTCTCCCAGCCCTGCTCCCTACTCCAGGCCAGCTCCTGGGGAGCTCAGAGACTTGCACAGCCAAAATCTGCTCTCCGGAGAACCTCTCCAGCATTGACCGTTTCCATCAGCTGCATTTTCTTTATCACTTTCAAGAGTAACATTTATTTAAAGCACAAAGGTGGCATTTGCTCCCCCCGGACTGGTGAGGGATGTTACAGTGAAGTGGGGCCACAGGCGCTGCCCCAGCCCCGAAACCCAAGGAGAGCCCCACAGGTCACCTTTAGCAAGTGACCCAGGTGAGAGCTCGGTGCGTTCAAGCATCTCACCCCCAAACCAAACCAGCCTGTTGGGTTCCTCACCCAGACTTGCTTCATGACAACATTACCCAAGTATTTTCTTATTAAAACCAGCAGCATCCAAACACTCACCGCTCTCCGCCTGGCAGCTGAACGTGCTCTTACAAAACCAGGCTGGAGAAGCCTCTGAAACCACGGGATCTTCAGGTAGTTCTTAAAATAGCAATGGGTGTCCAGCTCACTGGCAGAGGGTGGGGGAGCCCAGGGCTGAGAGCTGCAGCACCCCGGGGTGCTCTGCCCCGGCACCCACCGCAGACCCCCCCTCGCTCTGCGATGAACTGGCCACCTGGGGAGAGCAGTCGCTGTCCTGTGGACCTGGAGCTGCCGGAGCAGAGTCCCGCGGGCACAGCGAGGCGAATGGCTGTAGACACATTTTTTAAATGAAAATTTTTAAATTGAAAATTTTGGCCTTTTTTTTAACCTGCGTGAGGCTGGCCCCATGGCTGTGAGTGCTCATGGAGCTCCTGCTCAGGAGATTGCAACCAGTTAAGCTGCCACACATACCACTCCACCACTGCAATTTCCAGACTACAGCATCAAAATTGCCTGAAAAGTGTTTTTTGAAGGCAGAAATTGTATGAAATGTGAGGAAGAGACTGATTCCCTGGCTCTGAACCCCTCAGGGCATCATCCTCACACTCTGCTCAGCTTCCTTCTGCCCCAGGTTAGATCAGCTGGGGAGGGGGACCCGTGGGCAAGGACCACTAACAGAGCAACGGGGCATGGTGGCCAGGAGCAGGGGTGATGGCCACCAGCTGCCAGGTGCTGGCAGAAGGCAAGCTCTGAAAAGATCCTGCTTTTTTCTTAGAAAACTTCTGTCTGGGGAGTATGAAAGTGAACTGGGATCTCATGGCCCTGCTGTGAGGGATGCAGGACATGGGAAAAAGCCCAGTGAGGCAGCTGGCAGGGCCTGAAGGGAGGCCAGAGGCCAGAACTCTGCTCTGTGACCTGGAGAGGTTTTGACGTGGGGGAGCCTGGACCTTCAAAGCTGAAATGTTTTTCAAAGCCCTTTTTAAGCTCGAACTGAGAGAGTTGCCTTTTCATAACTTGAAGAAGAAACGAACTCCATTCAAAGAGCAGCGACTTTTGGGTACTTGGATGATGCTGAAGCTCTTGGCTGAAGCATGGACTGCAATAAAATTGGCCACAAAAAATATTTAAGGAGCTTCCTCTAAATGTCCAGCTTCACCTTTTGAGCAACCTGTTTCTGGAGCAGGCTACAGGGAGGGGGGGAAGGGGGGACCTGGCAGCTTTTCGGTGCGACTCAGGTTGGGAAAGGGCTGGGCATGGGGCTGAGCCAGGTGCTGCTGGAGCAGGGCTTTCTCCACCAGTGGCCCTGGGGTGCCAGCACCAGCCTGGTTGCTCACCAGAGAGCTCCTCACCACAGTCACTGGCAGCCCCGTGGCAAGTCCAAGCTGGTGCTGCAGGCACAGCTCCTGCTGGCCTCGGCTTTTCTCTGTGGGTGGCGTGAAACCTTCACATGTTGGGCTTCTAAATGTTTAAATGAGAGAAAGAAGCAGCGTTCGGAGCAATCCCTGGAGCGCTGAGCACAAGCAGGGCAGGGCTGGGCCAGCACCCTCGAGCTGGATGTGACCATGAACCACAGCCGGCCAGGCTGGTCTATTTTTATGACCCAAGCAAAGAGACACGGGGATTAATCAGCCAGCCCAGGAGGACAAACTAAGTTGGGTTTTAAATTCTTTGGTGCCTGTAATAACTCAGGTGAGTCTCTTTGTTCTTGTGAAGTGTAATTTCTCATTTGACAGACAGCGTCCCTTGAACAGAACAGCCAAACAGCCACATCCAAACACACCCCGCAGCCGGGAAGCGAGACCAAGCCAACCCCGCTGCCTCTTTGCTCCAGTTCCCAGGTGGAAATCTTCCCCCGGCACAGTTTGGCTGAGCATCGCCACTCTGCGCCCCGCCGTGCTCCAGAGGCCAGGGCCGCCCACGCGGTTAGCGCTCAATGCCGGGGACGAACGAAGCCGCTTCACGGATCCCCACCGCGCGCCCACGCGTGGGGCAGCCACCCACCCACCCCGGCCCTGGGACTCGCCCCCCAGCAGCCCCGGCATTGCAGGCGGGCCACGGCTGGTGTGGTTTGGTGCCCGTGCCGGGAGGCGTCGGGCTGCGCTGTGCTCTCCGGCCCCCTTGGCTTCCCAGGCGCGGGTTCCCCGCTGGGGTGACGCAGCGCAGTGTTACCGCTGCCAGGAACGAGGACTCGGGTTTTCTTTCTTTCCTGCTCACCTTCCCCTGGCACCGGGAGGCAGAAGGATGTGTCAGCTCAAGGCTGAGTCTAAAGAGGCTTATGCTGACTATTTACCTTTGCAAGGGTCTATTTTTGGCTGCTCGGCTGCAGCTAATTCAATGAACAGGGCAGCGATTCAGGAGAGAAGCCACGTGAGGGTCACTGTTTCTAGGATCCACTTCACTCCTTTGCAGGGTGACCCTCGCTTCATTTATGTTTCTTGTTTTTTTTTCAGATGGCAGAGTATCACAAAGGACAAGGAGATCTTGGGAACAGGTCAGAAGGACCTCAGAAACCTTCTCCCTGTCCAACGCTTGACTTGTTGCCTTTGTTCCACTGCTGAGGAATCCCCAGCTTGCTCCTGACCCTACTCCAGCTGCTGCCAGAGGGCTCCAGGTTGGCTCTGCACACTCACCTGTCCCCATGCCTCCCACGCGCTGGCCACTCTCCGGCTGCTTCGGCTGCAAGCCGTGATGGTGCGAGGGCCGCAGTGCTGCCGGTCCCAGGGCAGGAGGCAGGTGGCACAGGAGGTGCCTGGCTCCTGCTGTCCCCATAGGGAGCTGGCACCTGCCCGGCTGCCACCAAACAGCTCTGCAGGAAGATGCTTCTGGTGTTTCCTGACATGTGGTTTTTCTGACCCTAATTCAGCTGCCACCACGCAGAGGTGAACGTGTCAAGTGCTGCCACGCGTCCCCAGGTTGAAACCAGAGAGGCCTGGGGACAGCAGCGCAGACCCAGCACCCAACAGGCCTCTTCCTGTGGCTGGTCTGAGCCGTGGGGATGGTGTCTAGACAATGCAGTCCCCAGCAGGCTGCCCAGAGAGGTGGTGGCTGCCCCATCCCTGGCACCATTGCAGGGGAGGTTGGCCGGGGCTCTGAGCACCCTGCTCTGGGTGCAGATGGCCCTGCTCTCTGCAGGGGGCTTGGACTGGATGACCTTGAAAGGTCCCTTAAACCCAAACTATTCCCCCGACTCTACAATTCTATGACTATAAGGTCCAGCCTGTACCATGCAAATGCCTCACACAAACTTTTATTATTCACTGAAACACAAATCCCAAAGAACCCCCTGCTTCACAGCAAAGCAGCCACCAGCCCTGACATGAGATGTCATCTCCTACAACCCCAGCAGGCACCTGTAGCCTCGTCACTTCTTGAAGCCGGGCTGTTTTGGAGATGTGTGACACTGCAGCAGGTTCCACCACTGCTCTCAGCAAAGGGAAGGTTTTCACCCTCTCAAGTAAAGGCACACAGGTCAGGAGCCAACTGTCCTTCTGCCCCACAACAGCCAGTCTCTGGCCTGGTGCCTGCAAAGGGCCAAAGTCTTCCCTGGCACTTGGTTTGTGTGGGTGTCACACAACACGGCCCTGTTGCCAGTGGGTGTGGGGGCCATGGGCTCCAGAACAGGCTGTAGGTAAGGCCTTGAAAAAAAAAAGATTTGTAGGGAAAATTGCCTGTGGGATGGAGGACCCCGCTGCAGCTCTACGCACGGGGGTACGGGCTTTGCCACACGCTGCTGCTGACAGGCAGTGCCGAAAAGTGAGCGTGGACTTGATGATCTGAAAGGTCTCTTCTAACCAAAATGATTCTATGACTCTGTGACTCCTGCAGAGCACGACTTTGGCTGTACAAGAGGAGCAGTGAGAGGCTGCGAGACCCTACAGCCTGGGCAGAGGGGTGCAGCAGAGCCAGCCCAGCCAGCTGTCACCTCCTCCCCTTCTTCATTCTTCCAAGGAAACCACTCCCCGGGCTCTGCTTGGCACAAACGCTGGCTCGGGACACGCCTTTGGATGCCACCGAGTTTGGTAAGGACATTTGGCAACGTGGCTGTGCTCAAGGGCCCAGCTCCACTTCTGGCTGGCAAATCTTATAGAAGACAAGAGGAGAAATAGTCTGTCCTCCCAAAAATACTTCATGGGAAACCTTCACCTGGGACAGAGCTCAGCTAAACCCACTGCAGCAAACTGAGTTTCATTTTCACTTTGGGATGGGGAAGAGGCACCAGCTACGGGCACCAGCTGAGGGGCCCTAAAGCCCACTGGGAGTGTACGTGCTGCAGAAAGACAGGTAAGGACAGTAAACATTCAGTAGTTGAGAAGAGCCAAAGAAAACACGATGGGAAACACACTGGAAAAACAACAGCCTGCCATAACCAAGTGCCTAAAGTCTGTGGCTGTCAGCATAAAGAAACAGCTCTGCTGTAACGTCACAAAGAAGTAAACTGTGGAAGGTGTCTGTGAAATACCCTGACGGCAGAAAAGCGGTGCTTTAAGACCCGTGGCTGTTCACTTTCTGTACAAATGGAAATAAAAATCACGCCAGTCAGTATACCATAGAAAAAAAGGCAAGAGACAACACCTCCAGGTGACCAGTTCTTCCTCGCCACCAAAGCAGACACCTTCCCTGCAATCCCAATAGTCTGCAGTTTTATTTTTGGCAGATTATGATTAAAATGGTCTTTATGGCTTTAGAGAGAAGCCACCAAGCTGCACGTTTTGGTCGAAGCAGAGAGCGCATGTGCGGGGTGTGCTCTGGAGGAAGGGGCATCGCAGACGGAGGCCTTGCCACAGCTCTGCTCCTTCTACCTGACCCACGAACGCTGCTGGTTGTACTTGGCTCTCCGTAGTGTTCTCATTTCTCATCAGCGAGTAGCAAAGTTCTGGTTGCTAACCAGTCCAATCCCAGAGGCAGAATAAATAAAGTCCTTGTTAAGACTTAAAAAAAGCACGTTTCTAACAAAATCAAACCCACACCCGTGCAAACACCGCTCCTGGTCTGATGTATTTCGTTCAGGCTCCACCACCAGTGCACTGGAACTGGCTTCCCCCGTAGAGCGATTTAATTCCTTGTCCATTCTCCACCTTTCAGTCTTCTCCAGAGTCTTGAGGAGCTCTCCCTCCATTTTTTCCTTCCTGCCATTCCCTCTTCCGCTGTCACACCCTGTTCCTCTACAGCTATTTTCGGAAGGCGAAGACGTCCCGTGTTTTCAAGCCTCTCGTGCCTTCGCTTCCTGGTTTGGGAGAAGACACTTCCACCAGCCCCCCATACGGGCAGCTCTCGGAGGCGGGGTGGTGGCCGGAGCACTCCACGGCGGGGATGAAGCCGCTGTCCCACATTCCTGTCCCGCAGAGCTTGCACAGGTCGTGCAGGCTGCAGGGGATGCGGGGCAAGAGGTGGAACTGATAGAGCAGGCTCCTCGCCTAGAGGGGAGAGAGACAGAGCCGGTCACTCCTCCGCCGGGGATGAGCACAGAGAGCTGGGCTAGCCCGTGGCCTCTTGTCCCATCCTTCTGTCTGGCTACCTTAGAAGAGCCAAAGCTCCAGCAAAGGAGCATCTCTCCTGAACACAAACCTGAAGGTTACGCGGGGTGCTGGGGAGGGCGGCACAGAGGCGAACAGCTCTGTCTGCCGTGTCCCCGAGCACGCACGAGGGTCATCCCAGCTGTGCCATGTCCTCCCAAGCACGCTACAACTACCTTTCCCTTCTGCAAAACTTGCTTCCAGGCAAACAGGCCCCTCCTCCCCTGCCAGGCCCCAGACAAGCCAGGAGATGGAGAAGAGGGAGCATCAGTCCCTGATTTTCTCAACCCCCAGACTCCTCTCGGGGACCTGAGCCTCAGCCCACACCGCACACGGGCGCTTACCTTCCTGAGTACAAGCTCCCCGTTCATGTGCATAGCCAGGTTGCTAAAGTGCAGCAGCATCTGGTCAGTGGCCAGCTGTTGTTCGATGACATCATCCCCATAAATCACCACGATGGCCACACAGATAAACAGGTGGAAATAGTCAGTCTGCAATGAGAACAGGGGCTGGAGTAGAGCGGGTGGAGGCAGAGGTGTCTCAACCTCCCCACCCCCCACAAGCACATCCTTAGTAAGATTTTGGGCTCCTTCCAGTTTTGCCTAGTGGGATTCACGACGTGAGGTACTGGTGAATCCTGAATCAAAGTCTCTTGCCTTTAGAGTGCTGGAGCAAGGTTTGCACCACGGCTTTCAAAGCGGACTAGCCGTTTTTGGGAAGGCACCTTCCAGCTGTGTAAGAGAACTTCGAACTTCTGAAGTGGATGTTCAGCACTTTCTGAAAACCCTCCATGTGAAGCCCAGCCACACTCAGGTGGGAGAGGTGGACCTCCCTCCACCCTCCTGCTACACAGCTGAACCTCTTCGAGAGTTACAGACCCTCTAACACCTGCGTATTTTGGATATTTCTCTACCAAGGGCCATTATGGAGACCTTGCAACGCTTGCCGAGCCGGTGAGGGTCCACCCGCTGCTGCCCGGTGCGCGCAGCGCCCGTCGCCAGCTCTCTAACCTGGTAGTGAGCCCAGCACGCCTCCCACATGCGCAAAGCCTCGGCGTCGGGAAATTCACGTTTAAAGCAGAGGAGGATCCAGCGGTGACAGAAGAGCATCTGCAGGCCGTCCTCTCCCAAGGCAGCGAGGTGCTGGTAGAAACGCGGGTGCATGAGCCGCAGCAGCTCTCGCAGGTACATCTGGAAGAGACGCCCCGAGCTGAGCCGCACGCAGGGACTCGCATCGCTCTCACCCACCGCCCCCGGGAGCCCCCCGCGCTCTGTGCCAGAGCCGGGCTCCCGCAGAGCCGGCCACGGCTCTTCTCTCACCGAGTGCTCCAGCTTTACGGCTTCTTTATTACAGCACAGCCGGGAGCACGCTGGGATCTGTCAGTAAAGGCCAGGGCTTGCCCACCATGGTGGCGAGTTCACAAGGGAAGACGGAGGGTGAAAAGAAAATCCCATGATAGCGACATCGTGAAATGAAAGACGGGCGGAGATTCAGGCTGGGGAAAGCGGATGGAGCCGCGAAAAATAGAGAAAAGAAAGGATGGAGCCACCTCGGGCAACACTCCACCTCAGCAGAGGCCGAGCAACGAGGTGAATTTGGAAAGCCTGCCTCTACAAGCGCATTACAGTGCAAGAATCTGATCGTTAACCCACTGCACCTCACCAGCAGCCTCCCAGGGGGGTTCTGCCATGAGTTTACCCCCTCAAACAGGTGCCATCACGATCCAGACAGGATTGTTCAGGTTTAGAAGGGATTTTTTCAGGATCTTAACCAGAAAACAACTGACTTTCATGTTAAAACCTAACGAGTTCCCATTTTTAAACAAGATCACCTTATTTTCAGAAACTCTGTCAGACATACAAGGCTTTTCATTTGGACATAATTGAAAAAAAAAACATTAAAAATATGAAGACCTTACCCCCCGCAAAGGGAGGGCTGCAGCTCAATCAACTCCTCTCCCTTGTCAAAATGCCCCAGAATCAGGACAAAACCAAACCGGTGAGTCTCCACCACCTGAGAGGAGGGAAAACCCAAACCAGGCAGCATCCTGAACACATTTGATCATGAAAGATTCTTCTAATTTGACTGGGGAGAGAAGAAGCTAAAGACAGGGCTGAAAGGAGCTCAGCATTCAGCCTCACCAACTGCTTCTCCATATCCTCGTCCCGCGGTGAGCTGATGAAGATCGTGTTCTGCATCAATCCTACAAAGCACCAGAAAGTATCTGACTCATCTAAGACCTCTGCCAGGAGCGGGGCAACCAGGTCGGACATCCCCTGGGAGTATCCAATCGTTGGGTTAAATACTGCATAGTTCAGCAAGATCCTCCTGGAGAAGAGATGCAAATGGAGAGGTGTACACCCTGGTGTGCTCATCCTTCACCCCACCAGGAGAACCATGGACCCAAGCAACTGTCCCCAACCCTGCCGCAGCACCCACAACCCTCCCATAGCCGCAGAAGGCTCACACCCCTCTCGTGCCCGTGCATGCAGGTGATGGGAGCAGGGCTCTTCTATCAAGCAGTCAACAGCTAAAGCAGCAGTGAAAGTACTGGCGGAGAAGTCCTTGTTTTGGCATCACTTGGTGCCGGTCACCACACGCACGGTGCTCCTCAGCATTTTCCCGAGGCAGCGACCCAGCAGCCTGGGCCAAGGGGTCTTGCCAAGTTTTCTACACATTTTTATACAGGACACGTTGTTTGGGACACCGGGATCAGGGACTTCACCTCATAGTTTCCACATTTGGGTTGTTCTCCCCCCGAAAGAACTGGTTGCTGCGGTCAGTCCTCACGACGTCTTTATCCACCGTGAACTGTACTGTACGCCAAAAATCCTTCTGTTCATCCGGAGTCATCGACAGCCTGGAAATTGAGCAGCAACAGGAGTACGTTGCCAAGAGAGGAATATGATTGCCACGAGGAACAAAAAGCCTTATTTCAGCTTTAGCTTGCAGAGAAAAACTATTCCTGTGCAGAGCTTTCTCATCACCTGCAAAACAGACAAGCAGGTCTGTCCAGAATGGCAGATTTTCTGTCCAAACGGGTTGCTAGCAGGAGCCTCCTGGGTTATAAATGGGAGGACAGGATGCGTTTTCTGTGATAAACTCCATTTTGGAAGCTGTCGGACTCTGCTCTCCACTGCTCCTCGTGGGTGGCACACCAGAGCTCACCACTCTGGTCTGTCTCCTCAATGCCAATAAATACTGTCCCTCTCCAGCTGAAATGCACCCACAACTCCTTTACAACAGATGGTTCTCGCAGTAGTAAGTTCCTTGTGTTAGATATCCCTTCTTCTTCCCTATTTTTACATCCAGCAGTATTTACAAAGACATGTGAGATCCCATTTTCACCCTCGGCGTTCTAAACCAAGCATGCTAAGCTTGTAGCCTTGCCCGTGAGATGATTCCCTACGTGGTACTGAGGAGCCTGTTTCAAGACCCCAAGCAAGGTATTACTTGAGCTCTACGGTATCAGCTCCAGACCCCCCAAGAGCTCAGTGCCTGATACACCTTCACCATCCCTCCAACTTCTCTGCCCTGCTCAGCTTCTCCTGCAGCGGAGGCGGCAGAGACTCCGTATTCCTGTCACATCAGGTCTGAGGAGGGATGAGCAGGGGAGGGTGAAGCTGGTCCGTTACCTTTTCTCCTCGATCTCAAAGTATTCTTTCCTCTTCTGCAGTCTCAGTGCCTCCCTCTCTTCCGAAGTGGACTCGTAGCTGTAGTAGTGCAGCAGGAAGGGCCACACCTCTCCACGGATGGAAATATCAATCCCACCAAAGAAAATGGCCTGGAAGGAGGAGCAAAAGTTATGACCGGTGCAGTTTGAACATTCCCCAAAACAGCAACAAGGAACTGCCCGCTCCTATGCTTTGGTGGCTTTGCAGTTCTTTCCTGACAAGTGATGCCTTGATTCAAGCTCCTGCAATTTGCACATGTTTAGAGGGAAAGTGCTGGCCTTCTATTCCCAGACGAGACACAAATCGGGCTCATTTCAATGTCAATAACCCCCCCTGGAGAGGCTCTATGATTAACGTGTCGTTCTCATGTCACGGCTTAATCCTCGATCTTGGAGACACTGCATTTCACTGCAAACTTCTCTCTCAGGACCTGGACCCGGGGCTCCCCTGCAAGCCCTGCGTTATTTCATAGAGTGATCTGGGTTTTTCTTTCACCGATTTGTTCACGCAGCATTTTGCCAACACACCGAGCACCGGACACTTTGGGTCACGAATTCCAGCCGGCAGCAGAAGCTGGACAGCTCGTGCTCCTCAGCCAGGGCGATGCTCTACCCGACTCACCTGCAGTCCCAGCAGGACCTCCAGCCAAGCGCCCTACACCAGTCTTTAGACTCTGGATCGCCCAGTTCTAGCCCCCAGCAGGAAAGCGAACTCTCGCAGCTCCCACCCAGGGACCAGCACTCTGCGGCAGGAGAGAAAGGGTCAAACCTGCAGCAGCAGCCGCCCCTCTCACCTTCTGCAGCTTGTACTCCTCCTCCACCTGTCCGGAGTCGTTCAGGTGATGGAGCCAGGCAGACACGTCCAGGCGCTTGTACGTGTTCTCCTCCGGGTGGGTCTCTGAGGAGGGCAGCTTGGGACGGCGGATGGAGAACTGCATACAGGTCTTCTCATCGGCCAGCTGCTGGATGGGGGGAAACAGAGCAAAAAGCTGGAGGCAGGAGCCAGAGGTAGCAGCAGAGTATGAAACCCAGCAATTTTCAGAGCAGGGAAACCTTTTTTGCCTGGTTCTCGTAGGATTAAGCACCGAGTCGCCGCACTCGGGGAGGGTGTTTGGGTTTTTTTTCTAAATTCCAACCATTACAGCAGCAAAAGTGATTAGAATAATTAAAAATCCGAGTACCGCAAAACAGCTTCGTCGTAATAAATAAATAAATAGCTTCCGTTCCTCCCCCAATCTTACCCCTGACCTGCAGCTGAATTAATGCTGCTTACAGCAAAACTTCACCCTGCCAGGAATGCCTGCAATAAATTACATATGATTGGCCATATACAAAGGGATTGCTGTTAGGCAAGCAGGGAACGGCACTGCCAGGCTCTCTAAGGGCACTCATGATCCCAGTGCAAGACTGCAGCTGACATTTAATTTAAAAATCAAAGGTTGTTCAATGCAAAAAGTGAGCCCATGCGACCATAATAAGAAAAGCAGCAGGGGGCTCTGTGAGAAGGATGGAAATTTAAAAATCGCTGTTTCTAATAAGCACATACAGTATCTTAAACAGATAATTAAAGAGCTCTTATCGCATTTGTATGTAGATTGAACAAAATATGGCAAGATCCCTTGTCAAAACATTTTCCGAAGCAGTGTGCTACGCTTCGCAAAATGGATGAAAGACTCTGACAGAATTTCAGGCCAACCACTGCAGATTTCCCAGCCACCTTCCCTGCCTAAAGCCCTTTGCTGACCTGTGGGGTCGAGCAAAATAAACCACCTAAGCAAGTCCTCTGGGTTACCTTCCCCCGCACCCCACAGGCGGAACAGGAAGGGATGGGGATAAGCGAGTCCCAGAGAGACCTCGTGTCCGACTCGCAGTTGCATCCTCAACACCATCCAACAAGTTGCAGCTTTCTGCCTGACTCGGTGACAGGAACTCAGAGCTTCATTTCTCCAACACGCTGCCCTGGCTGCGAACCTAAGCGTGAAACGTCTGTTGGAAAACCGCTTTGCCCCGTGAACCTCGCTCGGGTACCTGGTCCTTCAGATGGGTCTCTGTGCAGTACTTCCACTGCTGGAACACCTCCGACAGTTTATCCAGGCCACCGTGGTGGAAATGGAAGATCTTGTACTGGCTCTCCCTGCTTGCAACAACCAGCTGTCCGCAGGTACACGCCTCGTCGCTGCGGGACAGAACAGCCGGAGAACAACCTGCGTTTATTGCCCAGGATAACGGGAGGGAATTGCCCCGCGGGAGATGAAAGAGAGCAGAAAGCAAATCACAAAGAAGTGTAGCACCAAGTCATCCCTTAAAACAGGGTGCAGAAGCAATTTTACAGCTCTGGGATTCAATGGTCCTTAAGGTTCCCTTCCAGCTTGAGATATTCTGATTCTATGACACGGCCAGAGTGACCGCTTTCCCCAGGAAGCTCCACTCGTGCCTGGGAACAGCACTCTTTTACCATTCCAGCACGTGAAGGAATTAAGTTTTGTCTTCCCTGGAGAAAAAAAAAAACCCAAGAAATGTGTCCCAGCAACATTAAGGCTGCACGCAAAGTCAGCTCCTGGGGATGAGCAGACTTGGTCACACATGGCACGGTCTGAACACGCAGGGAGTGAGCACAAAAAGAGGGAGTAAAAATGTTTTTAATGACTTTTGTAATAATTTGAAAGATAAGCCAAGAGGTTAAGAGCAGCAAGACCTTAGAGGAACCCTGGTGAGGGGCGAGTAAGGAAGAAGGTACCATAGATAAAGAGATGTTTTCCACACCTCCAGGTTATCTGGCACATTTTTGGTAAGACAGCTTGGAGCAACCAGGGGAAAAAAAAACCCTTGGGCCCCATATCTGAGATTCAAAGGCTCTCCTTTGAAGGCTGACACTCGCTTTCCTGGTGACAACCCTCAGGGAAGGGCTTCCAAGGACTGCAGGAGCCAGCGCGCACGGATGCCGAGCTCACACGGGTACCACACGCAGTAACACCTCACCTGAAGAAGAGGCGAAGGGATCGCATTTGGCCCAGGTCCACTCTAAAGACACCACAGACCTGCTCGAGGGCAAAGACTTTCTGCTGTTCCTCCCACCTGGCACTCTGCGTTTGCCCATTACTCTCCTGGAACTGGGCACTGGTGTCGAGGCTGGAGGCAGAGCTGGTGGAGCAGGTCATGCGATTGTCACACGTGTCCCTGCAGGCAAGAGGAAGAAAAGCCCAGCAGGCATCAGCCGAAGAGCGCGGTTACGTGCAAGAACCACAGACACTCCACGTTAAAAATCTTTTGTCAGAGCTCAGAAACGGGAACTCCGAGCAGGTCTAGGCAATCAATAACCGACAGCCCACGTAACAGATTCATTATTTAATTCCCTAAAACCGACCCTACGTTTGGTCTGTTCCTGAATTCCACACGGAACTGGGGAGAGTCAAAACCATTCCTCAGAACGCTGACTTTTGAGAAGGCAAAATTCAGCAGCCCAGAGGGAATGGCCCCAGCTCCTGCGAGGAATGGCCCCATCCCCTCCTCCTTTGGAACAGCACAGGGACCAGTTTGGGGGTCACACCAGTACAGCAGGCACTTACTTGCTCTCCAGCCTACTCCAGAGCCCTTCAAACCATTTTGCCTCTGGGATTGATGATCCTTTCGGATGGAAAATCCCGAGCCATTGAAAAAATGCGACTGCAGAGCACTGGTGCTCCACGGGCTGCTTCAGCAGCTCCAGCAGCACTCGGTGAGGAAATTCCCAAGGAAGGGACTTCTTGTCCCACAGCTTGAGCAGCCTCCTCGTGCAGCTGCTCTGCAGCCGGCCGGGGCCAGGAGGAGTGAACGCATTCCAGACAGCAGCACTGACCAGGGATGTCATCTGGCAAATTCCCTCAGTGACCAGGAAGATCCACAGATATTTCCCCTGAACTCAAGTTTCTCATTGTGCCTTTGCGAGTGGACCCGGCGAGCCAGGATTCGTGTGTATAAACTTCAGACGAATGGTTTCCGTTTGCAAACGTGAGACTTGGGAGAGTTAAGGAGCGAGAAAATACACACGAGCTCTTTAACCCACTGCAGAGCAGAGAGAGCAAACCCAACCTCTTTCAGTACACGAGGAGCTCCCTCTGCCCTGGATCTTTATCTTTAGGAGTAAAATGAGTTTAGATAACACCCCCACCCCCCCCCCCCCCCCCCCCCCCCCCGCCCCCCCCCCCCTCGCCCACACAAAAAAAAACACCCCTTTTAGCCACAGGAAACTCTCA
>JANHGN010009225.1:0-26064 GCA_024605025.1 Megaceryle maxima
CCTGCTCTAGTTGAGGATGTCCCTGCTCTCAGCAGGGGGGTTGGACTAGATGACCTCTAGAGGTCCCTTCCAACCCCTACCATACTGTTTGATTCTCTGTATGACAGTATATAGCTGGTAATGATGGGCTTTTGTAAGAGTTTCCCCTGGTATCAAAGGTATTCTGAACAAAAACCTTAAAAGCTTGTGTGATTAGTTAGGGGACCTGACTCCACAACACTCATTTGCTCAGACTCAGAAAAGAATCTGGTACTTTTACCTTTAATTCTGTAGAGGACATTTCTGTTATTCCTTTCACAAAGTGCTAGGAAGATGAAAAAAAACAGGCATCCTTTTTTTTTCTTTTTTTTTTTTTTTTTTCTTGAGGCACACCATGTGCTTTAAATTATTCTAGCATCTGTTGGGCTGTACAAAGATTAACCAGGATACCCCATAACTAACAGAGATTCCTAATTATGAAAGACCTTACTAGACTGCCTATCAGGAAAGCCTGTAACAGACCTCATTGTGGAGACAACAAACTGAGCATGAAAAAACGAACTGTATTAGTAAATGGCTGTGGTGATTTTTCCTCCCCCTGCTTTTTTTTCTTTTTTCCTCCAAATATCTTCTTTGGTCTTCAGTCACTCTCATGGAAAGTCTCTGAGGCTAAATTAACCACTAAGGTGGACCAATGTAGAAACTGCAGACAGAGCAGCCACACACAGATACTGAGATAGAAGGTCATACTACGTTAGCTGTAAACTTGTTATAAGCAAGAGATCTATTTTGTGAAAACAGAAGAAACGTTATCACCACCAGCTGAAAACTGACAGCATCTATAGTTGGAACTGATGTGAGCAGTCTTCACATTGTGTTAATAGAAAAATGAAATACTGGGTAATGATCTTACAAATGCATCGACAACACTCTGGATGCTTGGGGCAGATAAGGAAAACAAGGGATGGAAATTGAGTTGTCAACTTGAGATGTCAAGTGCTTGAAAAGGATTTTGAAATTTTGGGTTTATTTCTGCATTAGAATGTGTGCTACAACTGGTAAAACATTTAATTTCTTTTGTCCTCCAGTTGAAGAGACTCTCATTTAGCTTGTTTCGTATAAAGACTATAAAGATTATGCTTTACTATACATGTGAGCTATATGTAAGATCACAGTTTGGTTTGTAGCTAGGTGGGACTTGCCACTTGCATATTTGATTTCATTACAACCCTGCACTTTCTTAATGCCCACCAAGTCAGAAATTGTTCTGAAACCAGCTATTCTGATTTCACTGAACAGACGGCCGATTGCCCAGATCCACCAAGGTGTTCCTAAGCCAGTGACACCAGGACTACTGCATACCCGAGCTGCTTTTCTGTGGCTTCTGTGTGCTCAGGAGGGCTCAGCCAGCCCTTGCAACACCAGGCCCAGGACATCTACTTGGCCAAAGCAACAGTCAGTCTGTTCCAGGATTTCTGGGAAGCCTCAGCCTTGAGGCTCCAATAGGAGAATAGAACACACTGGTACAACCAGGTACTTCACCAACAATAGATTCACCAGACCTTACCTTGAGGGTCCTCATTTCTCTATGAAGACTCAAAAACACAGACTGAGACACAACCAGAGCTGCTAGCAATTTACCAGAAATTTCTATGTTCCTAAATAATGTAACTGTGAGAAAAAGCCCAGGCTTCCTGACTGAAAAGCTTGTATGAGCTAAATCTTGATTGTCAGTAGAAGATACATACTGCACTTAGCGACAGTGTTGACTATACCCACAACCACTGATGGCACAGACAAATTGCTATTTTGCTATTGTTGTTCCCTTCTGAAACATACGTGCATATCAGATGAGGCAGAGTCAGTAGTGATTGCTTTCTATTGCCCTGCTGTGATCTGCATTTAAAGCAGGATTGAAATTCTACTTTTTCACATTTGCAGGCCAGATTCAATCAGGAAAACACAACACAATAACTCTTTGTGGTACTTCTGCTTGCTGCAGAATGTTTGTGAGAGTACTTTTTAATTTTGTGGGAAAGTTATTAAAGTATTTCAGTTTGTCTCCAAGACAAAATGTTTCCCTGTATTCTAAAGCTCCCAATAAAAATGGTGGACCTTCCTGTGCGACAGCATTCTCACAGTGTCTTGGGGATTAAGTCTCAGAATTCAATTAATTCTGATTGTAAGCAATCACTTCCCAGATTCATTGCAATTTAAAGAGCTGTGCAAGAGAAATACAGAACATCGTAGACACCCAGCTTCTTACTTTCTCCAGTACTGTTGACATAATTCATTACATATGTCCTATTTGCTATGCATTTATTGTAGATATAGAAATAGCCAGTGGGTTATCTCCCCTAGCCTGTTGCACAACAGAGTTCAGAAGAATTTGACTTAAGCTTTCATATACTGACCCTAATAATATGTATTTTACTATATAGACTAGTTTCCAAGCATTTATGAAAATTGGGCTCACTCACTGCTATCGTTTTCATGAAAGAATGCAGAAAGTTCTCCAGTGTGTACAAACAAGTATAACATAATTAAAATGGAAGTTCTTGCAAGAAGTTTATAGTATTTGCTTAATCATTAGAAGCATCTTGTTTTGTTTTGTTTCTTAAAAAAACCCTCTCTCTTAGAATATCGGTGATTTTGGATCCCTGCTACAGGATGTGAAAACTGGACAAAATGGCATTCATCCTGCCCTGAAAATGCTCATACCCTTTTTAATAAAAACACAGACCTATTGTGTTCTGGCTGCGATAAAGAAACCAGAATATATAATTTTAAATACATTATTCACTATTCACCTGGAATTTGTAGATTTGAAGACCTCAGAAAAAAACTCCTCAATATGGAAAAACCCCATAGTTTATATTACCCGATCCTTTGTGATCAATAGGTATTTTATAAAGAGAAGATAAAAAGCTAAGGTCTTTTCAGCCAAATTGGTCTTCTTTGAAGTTAGGCATGTACAGCAAACATCAGTAATTATTCTGGCTGAAGTTACATTTTCTGTCCAAGTCCAGTACTGAAACTGCTTTTCATCGGGAAATTTAGACCAATCTGACCAAAGCTGAGTTCTGAAATCAGATATCCTAAATCTGTCACTAACAAGCAACATTCAGAAAACCACTTTCACTACAATAAAAAGTGCATGCTCCAAATTGTATTGCATCAGTCAATGTAACTATATAGTTTTTGTATGCTAAATGTCCAAACTGAGACTATATGATTAGTCCCTCAACATTTGAAGCCTAAACAGACATTGATGGAGTTATCTGTAAGGTGTCCCTTTACCCTCCTCTTCCTCCTTCTTCTCTAAAGGGCATAGAACAGGACAGAAATTAAGGTGAAAAATTTGAAATTACAGTGACAGTAGGAGTTAGTAACACTGTCCAACTAGTTTTTAAATCCAGCATCAGAGTAAAACCTCTCAAGTTTTACCTACTTTATTGCTAAACAAAGGAAATATCAGTGGTGGACAATGACATCTTTCAAATCACTACTGATTTCTAAGGGTGGTCTATGGGGCACATATCTCCCAAAGAAATTACGACATTCTCAGTCTTTCTTAAATAAAATTAACTGTGACACACTCATACCCTGCATAGCAATAACACAGTTCCAGACAAACATTGCCTGAGGAGAGATGTGACAAAGTACTAATTAAGGGGCTGCTTAGTTACAACTCCTTCCATTGAAAGCCAAAAACAGACACATTTTGCACGGAAGCTTTGACAGCAAATATTACATTTGGGAGACTGATAAACATCCACTTCAACACAACATTCCATGATTAAACAAGCTTCTCCATTTCTGATTCATTTTGTAAGAAAACATGTGTGAAGTGAATAAAACAATTTAATTTATTCATTTCATGGGTCATTAGCTTTTCATTTTTAAAAAGGAAACCTGTCACAGTATTTAGCTAGAGTTATAATTAAAATACATATAAGGAGATTTGCCTCCTGTCTGCTGTATTTTTTTTTTTTTTTGTATTTGAATGACTAGCAAATGAACAACAAGCTCCTAGCAGAACAGAGGCTGTGATTCTATTATCCCTTTAGTTATGTTCAGGACCACATCTTGAATCAGAACAGTCTTGGGCACAAGCTGGGTTTTTTCTTGTATGAAAACAAATTTTAAAATCAATGGTGTCGGATGCAATTTTAAATACAGAATAAATAGATATGGTTTAAGGATCAACTGGGCAGTATCACTTCTGAAAAACAGGCTTTCCATCTAATATGTAATGTTAAGAAGTTAAAGTTGAAGAAAAAGCTGACATCTCTGAATTCTGTGAAATGCTTTGAGAAGCAACTAAAGTTAATCATTTTAAATTGTAGTACAATATTTTTAAATTATTGACATTCTTTACAAAGTGTTTATATTATAAACTATCAAAAATCTGATGAAACAATTGTATTTAATTTTCATTATTTCTCACTGATTTTTTTTAAAGTGATAATTTTCCAACTTCTAATGGAGTTCAGAGGACCTACAGAAATAACTACTAAATAAACATTAAATTTACTGGAAAGTACAAAAAAAACCCCAAAACCTGAAACTGTAGCATAATACAGCTGTCCTCAACATTAGGGATTTGGGGCTATGTGAAGAAATGTCAGTGTACCAAAACAAGCATGGTCTTATGAGAGGAAAATGAAGAGTGCCATTGTAGCAGCTCTCAGGAAATAGAAATTTAATGTCACAGCAGAGCACCATTGACACTTTGGACGTGACTTGGTATTATTAAGCTGCTTTAATGCAGCACTGTGTTCTCTGTGAAGCGTTAATGCAAGGAAAGAGTGACATCTCAGTGTGCAACATTCACAATAACTTTGACCTAACACTTTATTATTGAAAGGTTTGTCAATGAATTCTTCTTATAAAAGATTACCTAAAGCTTCCCTGCCAACTAGTCACTGATCTGAAGATTTTAGAGGACATGCCACTATAGCATGAAATATGTATACTGACGAAGATGTATCTTAAAATCCACATCTCTGTAGAGTTTTCTAGAGGGAAACCATTTAGACATGTTGATAACTTGCTTGCATTTATCATCATCTGTATTATAGACAGCATAACCCAAAGGACCAAATTTTATTCCCAGAAACACCTGTACAACTTAAGGCCTTCATGCATACAGTGAAATATCAGTAAAATCTCAAATCTGAGAAAGTTAATTTGGTCAGTTTATTGGCTATTTTACTCAAACAGGTCTTTCAGATGTTGCTTTCTATTTAAATAGCAAACAGTCACATTTTCCACTTTCATGCCACAAATATTCTTACATTCATGACAGAATGAACTGGTTCCCCTCCTGTTTACATGTATTACAATCACTTAAGTATTCCTGAGACAGTCACAGTAATGGCCTACGTTAAAAAAAGTATTCAGGAAGTTTTGGCCAGAATAAAATCTGTCCACATTAAAGAAATCAATTTCTGTGACACTTTGCTTATAGTACTGACCTTTGTTTTAGTCCTGAATGTTTCTATGGATAAGGGCTCTGAGGTTGTAAAGCAGCTGCAAATGGATTAAAAAAAAACCCCAAAACACAAAGATACATAGCTATCAGAGACTATGTATTGACTACAAGAAAAGGACAGTCAGAAACAATGGTCCATGCACATGCACTGTACCTTGGAGTCAACTGTAATAACACTAGGCTGAAACAATTGGTAGGATAGAATAACAGCAAATGATCCTTCAAAATAGATGCAATGGTTTGTCAGATATTTAGATGTCTTTCTTGTACCTGCATTCAATAGATTCTTTGCTAGCAATAGAACTCATTGCTGACCACATACAATGTTTTTAGTCCCTCATATTTAGGAAATATGCATACCAGGCTATGTGAGTAGCAAGATATTTGCAACATTGGGAAAGGGAGGTCATATTTCCTGTATTCCACAAAATATTACATTAATAATTACAAATAGATACAAGAATGGACAGTATTATTGGTGTTGCTTCTATTTACCTCAAAAGGATGATTAACCAGTTGATGTCAATAAGTAGAAAAAAATGTTTTACTAAAAAGGAAAGGTAATATCAACAAACAGCTGAAAGAGAAACAAATAAAGAATCAGTAAAGAAATAAGGAAGAAGAAGAAGGCATGGATAGGACAGAAAAGAGATGATAAGAAGGAAGGCAGAAAGTTGTCAGTTTCAGAGTATGAACCTGTTACACTTGGATGACCTAAGGCTACTCTGAAAATTTTTCCAGATAATAGCACACAGGAGTGAGTTTGGTACCTTTCATGACTGTAAAATTTATAAATTACTAGCCAAAAAGTCTCAGGACCTATTGAAAATTGAATAAAGAAGGGCTGGGTGGTGACAGCTAGCAATGTCATTCTGAGTCAAAACTTTGATTCCACAGCAAAAGGGTTTAATTACTTTTTAATCAACACCCAGGACAATGAAAGGAAAAGGAGCAAGAAAACAAGTATGAGGAAAGAGCAGGCTTTCACACACATAGAAAACCTGTTTCTTTGAGGAGTGATACTTTCAGAGTTTGATCGTGAGGAAAGAAACATTAGAAAAAGTATTCTGAGATAAGAGAAAAATTAGAGTAGCTTTATTAACTCAGAAATTACATTGGTATAAATCTAGTAATAGAATTCAAAATAATGCAAATCTTCTCATCTGTAAAACTGAACATGAAATAAACCCCAAAATATATAGCAGCTATATTTGGCACTTTCTTGCCTTTAACCTGTTGTAATCATTATCCTCAATGCAATGAAGGCATGTATGTTTCTAATTGCTGTAAAAGTAGGATCACAAGTGAATTAAAGCATTTCATGCTCTTTCCCTAAGGAAAACAGCAAAGACTTCAGCCAAAAAAAACCGTCTGTTGTATTTAAATTAATTCTTGTTCACAACTTTAAGTGCAAGACAAAAATTACTGTTGCTAATCCACTAGTAGCAAATTCACTGGATCTCAAGAACGTCTTCCTGAAGTTGGAGAAATGTTCATCTTTGTTAATATATATATATGTGTGTGCCTTTTAGTATTGTGGAAACTTTGGCTAAATAACCCTTAGAGAATGCTTTCCTTGAAATATGCATCAAAAGGTTGGAAAAAAGTGTAATGTTCCCAGCAAAGAGCATACATCTAGAGGAAAGTCAGATGCCACTGATGCACTAACAGTACGTGCGACACCACTCACCTATGGACACCTGAAACTCAATAAATTCAAGGTAAGGTGAAGTCTAGAAGAAGGGTAAGTAATAATAATTCTGCCCACAGCCAGCTCCTGATCTTTCATCTACAGCATTTGAACATGACAGATGTATCCTTATCCTTTTTATGGATAAGAACTCCAGCTGAAAGGAGAGAATAGTCAGCTTCATCAGATAGATACATGCTTCACTGGAGGGAGGACAGGTACTGGTTCCTTCTACACTGGCTATTTATTTATTTGAAACATAAAGGTTGTTTGGATAGCCTGGCTGCTCCTGTTTAAGCACAAAAAGACCTGGCTGCTGAAAGAGCCACACAGATGCATCTTTCATTTCCTCTATTTCAGCTGCTACTTATGACTCACCATTAGCAATTTTTATTATAAAAGCCTCCAGTTATCATTTTTGTATTCTACCATTATTACTTATTACTAAGTACCTAAATCTAATTACAATGAGGTAATTACTGTTGTTGAATGATGACAGTCCTCTATCTTTCATTTAAACTATTAAAATCAATGGTTCTGCCTCTAAAGAAGCCACCAACATAAAATATTGATCAAATAATTTTACACACACTGGTTGGAAGCAGTATAATGTGGATATTTAAGACTAGTAATTAGCAGGAGACTTCACTGAACACAGTGGCATTTAAATCAGTAGTGGATGTCTGAAAGGACAAAGATATAGTTACCTATGGTATGAACTGTAGGGTGCTTAATCTTTAATGAGGATTAAAGCTTTTTACTGCTCTGAACCTGGTCCTTGGATACAGATTCCAAAATATTTGTTGCATGGTGCCTTAGGTGCTTTCATTACTGTAATAGTAAGGAAAAACCCCTTTCATTTCCAATTATGTTGCCCGCTCTTCACTTATAACCTTTCACTTGCACTGTCCAAAGGCACTGTGGCAGTACCTTCACCCTAAAGTGCCTCTGCCTTCCTGGAGCTGCATTGCCAGATCCTTCAACATTGTTTATGAATAGCCCTTCTAGCTCTTAGTCTGTAACCCCATACTCTCCACATTCCCCTTGCAGCTTCTACTTTGTAACTGTACAGCCATGTAGATAGAATAGTATATCATTATTTACACACCCCAAAATATTAGCTAGAAATATGGATGTACAAAGCTTAGCAGCCAGTCTGCATACAACATGTGCACCTGAAGAAGTGTGCTGCAAATCAGTGCTCATGCCATCAAAAGCAAGAACACCTTTGAAAGAGTCTCAATGAAAACTATAAAACTCCCACAGAACAGTGTTGGAAAACACCTCTGCACTGGTAAAGGTGCTCATCTGGGGCCCCATCACCTCTCCCAGCTGGACACTACTGATTTTTTTCCCCCCTCTGTACTTTTCCTCTCCTTTTCCCTCCCATAATCTCACCCCCCATGCCCCCAATCTCTCCAGTAACTTTGAAGTCAATGTATGGCATCATTTATGCACCCTGCTAGAAAACCCTTACAGGCAAGTCAACTCTTTGTGCAACACATTGGTGGTCTTTTGAACAACAGAGTGTCCTCTGGAAGAGCTTTGCTATTTCCATTTTTTATGATAGGCTCTTGATTTCAGTGTCTAAGAAAGGTGTTATTGTGCTTTTGAATGTCTCCTAAGTGGCATAAGCCTGAAGATCAATACTTGCATTGAGAACTATTGATAACCAGGAGGTAGCACAAAATGTGTCTAAATTAACACTTTAATTTAGATGAGGAGTGTACTTGTGAAGTGATTTTCCCCACAGCCCCTGTTACTGTGGTCTGATACACTTTCCAGAGCAGTCTTAAAGTTGATTCGTATTGGACGGAACTGGAAGATGCTCTTTAGAGATGTACCTTGCGCTCACCACCGTGGACTCAGACTAGAATTAGTGTGAAACAAAGCACACTTAAAGGAATATAATATAGATCTTGGAACTTCAGCAGCAATTGCTTCACTTGAGATGTGCATTCCTAGAGGGCAAGAAATGTGCTCCTTGTTAATACAGACACAGCCTTAAAGAACTTAATAAAATGCAGTCAGATGTTTTATCTACCTCTCTGCTATTGACTGTTGGTTGCAAAAATTTGTCCTCTTTGTCCAAAAATGACTGACATTTTCTCCTGTGCTATGGATAATTTAATTTACCTCTTCATGATCACTTTAAATATCTGCAGTAAGGACCAATACCTTGCAGTTTAGGTCATCTCAGTTCATTTTCCAACAAAACTGATCTGAACTAATGAACTCATGGGTTCTGAAAGACTAACTGAGATGTAAGAAATCAAAATCTTGAATCTTAGGCCTCCATACTAAAAATATGCTATTTCAGCAGTTTCAAATGCTGAAAAGTTTTTCCCCTCACATTTTTCTAGGGAAGAGATGCTATCTTCAGATGAATTCTTAGTTCAAATAAAGCTCGTCTATGAAACAACCCACTTCAACTTAGATGAGAGGACCACCTCAAACTCAAAGATAAGAAAGAACTCTAGATGGATAAATTTTCTCAAGGTCATGAGGGAAGGTTTATGATTACTTGACTGCAGAATGATATTTACATTGCCAATCTGGATAGAAAGTTTTGTCTTCTACAGTGAAGCATGCAACACATCTGTTAGCCTAAGAATTCAGATAAGTAGAAGGAAGCTTTACAGCATCTTTTGCCTTGCAATAATATCTTAAAACAAAACAAAACTATCTCTTTCCTCGGCTGCCCCTGCCCCTTAAAATAGGACCCCTCCCTATATGTTACCTAAGCTGAACCTTAATCCAGTTGTCTAAGGTGTTTTTTTTCCTATGAGTTAGTGAGGTGCTTTAATAGATCTCTTGATGGAAATACAAGCTGGGATAGTCTACTGCTTCATCCTGTAGCAAATTTTGGCATAAAAACCTTCATTGTCCTACCACAGTTAGACTTCAGCTACAGCCCACTCACTCTATTGTACAACTTTTTTACCCCACTAAGTCAAGAAGCTTCCTTCCTCCTCCAGAGACCTCTTCTCTCAGCCTTCCCACCTGCATGCACCACTGTAGAGGGAGATGAAGGGGGAGAATAGAAATCCTCCTTGACAGCAGCCTCTGCAAGGATTAGCAGCTATTGAAGTTAAAGGCATGGGTACCTTTCACATAGCATTTTATGTTGTCCTGTTTTGTGTCTTCTTTTTGGCAAAAAAAAAAGATGGGAGTTGAGACAAAATAGCATTTAAGAGATATTTACATTTATTTATGTCAAAGGCCAAAACAGCATTACTGCAGGGGAATGTACCACTTACCGGAATTACGATTCTTCCCCTTATCAAGTTACCATAAATCTTCATCTCTTCCAGGTCAAAGGTCTTCTTCTGCCGAGTTGCTTCTTCCCAACTGTTTGGCATACTTCTTTCCTTCTGGCTTAGATATGAGGCACTCCCATTTCCCTCGGCCCCTGTAGGATTGTTCTCTGCTTTTTCTTTACAAAAGCTTCTGCCTTGTACCATGATTTTTTCTTCCCCCAGGTCTTGTGCTTTCTGTAGTAGATGCACCAAATACCATATCTTTTAGAGCCCCTGTGTATATTCTGCCAGATCAGTCTCCTGGATCTAGCAGTACAGGATGCCAGACACTCTTTCCATAAAACTTTATGGACAAAAAGTCCATCCTTCATCTCCACAATTTATTGGATTGTGTTTGGGTAGCAAAGTTTTGGTAGCACAGGCAGTTACAGGGCTGGCTTCTGTGAGAAGCTGCTAGAAGCTTCCCATATGTCTGACAGAGCCAATGCTGGCTGACTCCAAGATGTAGCTGCTGCTGGCCAAGGCCAAGTCCACCAACAACTGTGGTAACTCCTCTGTGATTTAAAGTACTGAAGAAGGGAGAATAGTTTCTGTGTGTCAGCAACTGCAGTCAGAAAGAGAAGTGAGAACATGTGAGAGAAACAACTCTTCAGAAACCAAGGTCAGTGAAGGTGGGGAAAGAGGTGCTCCAGGTGCTGGAGTAGATATTCCCCTGCAGTCCATTGTGAAGACAATGGTGAGGCAGGCTGTTGCTCTGCATCCCATGGAGGTCAACAGTGGAGCAGATATCCACCTGCAGACCATGGAGGACCCCACTGTGGAGCAGACGCTGTGACTCCATGGAGAGCCCATGCTGGAGGAGACTCTTGGCATGACCTGTGGGCCCATGGAGAGAGGATCCCACGTTGGAGCAGGGTTGCTGGCAGGACTTGTGACCCCATGGGGGACTAATGCTGGAGCCGTATACTCCTGAAGGAATACACCCCATGGAAGCGACTCACAGTGCATCAGTTCATGAACTGACCATGGACCAGTTCAAGAACTCATGCTGAAGAAGTTCATGGAGGACTGTCTCCATGGGAGGGACCCCACACTGGAGCAGGGGAATAATGTGGGGTGTCGTCTCCCTGAGGAGGAAGGAGCAGCAGAAACAATGTGTGATAAAATGACCATGACTCCCATTCCTTGTCATCCTGCACCACTGGAGGTGAGGAGTTAGAGAGAATCAGAAGTAGAGTTAAGCCCAAGAAGAAGGGAGAGGTTAGGGGAAAGTGTTTTAAGATTTAGTTTTTATTTTCTTATTATCCTACTCTGATTTGATTGGTAATGAATTAAACTAATTTCCCCAGGTTGAGTCTGTTTTGCCAGTGATGATAATTGCCGAGTGATCTCTCCCTGTCCATATCTTGACCCATGAGCCTTTTACTATATATATTCCTTCCTCTCTTCAGTTCAGGAGAGGCATGATAGAGCAGCTTTGGTGGGCATCTGGCATCCAGCCAGGGTCAACCCACCACACTTACTTGTTTCCAGAAATCCCCATTGCCATTCTCACTATCTTTATTTCTGCTTTCAATTTGTCTTGTACCCAGAGTATGTCAGCAGCATGCAGAGGGAGAGGCAGAATTACTCTAAAATCAACTGATCCAAAGTGGAGTGTTTTGAGTATCCCCACAAATAATGCACCAGTCTCTAACACTCTCCTGTAATTCCTTCTCTTCAAATACAGGCTGTCACCACTGTAATCAGATGCCTATTCAACCCAGACATTTTTGTAATGACCTAATTCTCCCATACATCCTGTATCAGGAGGTTTAGTTTGGGCTTTCATTTGTGATTCTTTTTAGTCTCAACACATCTTTACACATCAAATCCACTTTCAGAGTTTGCTTTCTCACATAGCTACCTCACCCATACATCCATCCTCAGGCATTACAAGTGCCTTGTTTTCTTCAGTAGCCAATGCTTTGCTTTCCCAAAACGTTAATACAAGTAATAGGTTTGCCAAGGCAAACATTTCTTTTACAAAGTGGACCTTTTAATTTTCAATGGCATAATTTAAGTAAATAATTTTTTTTCTGGTATTTTTCCTTAAAGGCAAGTAATAACAGCAACCACTCACTCCAGACCACTGTTACTTATTCAATGCAAGTTTATGACTTGCATCCCAATTAAACCTTCAAAGACATTATTTATATTAAGAGTCCTGGACATGAGCTTATCTTCCTTTCCACTGTAGTTGTTTCCAGTGTAGGCTTTCCTTAAATAAAGCAAATGAAACAAGCAATTCCTCTTTCTACCAGTTGAATCCCCTCCAGAGTATGCAACCTTATTCTGTACAGTGGCTTTGTTTTTTAAGTTGTGCAGAGTTTTTTACCATTTGATTTGTAATCTCTTCTGCATGCAGAAAGGGGTATAATGTTAAAAATCATGTTCCTTATGCAATCATCGGTTTGGAGGAGCAGGGTGAGTGTGCATTTAAGTTTACTCTCTGTAAGATATACTGCAGTCCCTTGCTTGAGCCTTCATAGGCATCCATAAGACTACCTCTAGAAGGACTTGGAGTGAGACTGGGGGTGTTTGGGGAGGGAGTGAAGCACAGAACTTTCACTGTCTGATCATCTTCTATGTACCATTGAGAATGGGGTCTTATCAAGTCAGAGACTGTTCAGTTAGCTCTCCCCAGCTGCTGCTAAGTATTTTTCAACTGAACATTCTGAACAGTTAAATTGAGCACTTTTGCCCAGCTTGTCATGAAACTTGACAACTGCCCTGCAGGTGTCTGACCTCAGCTTTTGTATTTTGAAGGTTTTGTTGCTTCAGATTTGTCTTAGAAAAAGAAGCAACTTCTCTGGCTTATACCAATGAGATACAGATGCAACACCTTGTGTTTGACTACTTACAGAATCTGATGCTTCAGAAGGAGAGCTGAAACAGGAGATATTCTGCATAAATGTGTTTCAATAAAATGTCAGCACTTTCCATCATACAAAATGGAAATAGCTTTTTAAACTGGAAGATACTGTTCATACAAAGTCAGCTACATGGGGAAGCCTACAACTATCTCAAATGCCTGTGCTAAAAGCTAGCATTAATGATTAAGAACAGTAATATAAATCATATGTTTAAGGTAGTTGGTTTTTTCTGAACACTTCTTACAGTAAGAAACAAGCTTTCTCTAAAAAATATATGTAAATGTATGTAAAGTAGATTGTTGGGTGTGCCTAAACTTCTATCATATTTGCCTCTTGAATGAAACAGTGAGCAAATGCATCAGTCTACAATTTTCAGCAGACTTGAGGCCAATGTTAGAGGATCAAGATGTTTCTGGATAATCAGATTTTTTTCTAGTAGCAGTAAGAGACTTACAAAAGAGAGAAAAAGTAGAATTTAGACAATATACCATTTTCTGTTAAAACTACTTCCAGCCATCTCTATATACAACTTTCATATAAACATGTAGTTAGACTACAGTGTAACAGCTCTTACCCTGCTTTTATTACTACCATTACTGTGTTAGTTAGGATAAAAACCCTTACTGAATTTGAATAGACTACTCTGTAAATAGCAGAGTCAGAATTGAAGATCAGCATCCCATAGTAGTTTACATTTTTACAGAAGACTGCTGTAAATGAAGAGACAGCAGTATAACATGTGACCAAACACTCAGACAATCTCATTATTTAAATGTACATCACATTTTTAAGGCTAGTGGCCAGAATGCAAATTGTCAGTTTTAAATATTGGCTTTGACTGATTTGTCTCTATTTGCTGTTATGGAAACCTACATTAAATTAACGACAAAGAAACATTGGAACTAATTAATGTCCTATGCATCTTCTGTACAGTAGAATTATTGGGCAGTTATTTGTAACATCATGGCAGCACCAGCAACATGCTTTTCAAATGCCTAGTTAAAGGATTGCTTCTCAAAAAAGAAGTATTCCTATAAAAATATAAATGGATATAAAGACAAATAAGTCAGAATTACAAGGTGGAAAGAAGAGAATGTCTCCCTCCTCCTCTCCCTCCTGCCATCCAGATAACATATCTGAGGGGTAAATTTAAATTAAAAAAGGCCATTTTAGAATACTCTTTCATTTAATCCTTGCAACCTCTCAGTTTCTCCATGAGAGCAAGAAGTAACCTGGGTTAGATACAATAGACTGTCATGTTGCCCTGAGAGGGGATGTCAGGGTGTGGGCACTCATAGAGGAAGAAAGCGTCAAGATGGTAGTTAGAGGACATTAAAGAAATAGTTGAGAATGAAGGATATCTCCTTATTAAGCACTACATTGTCACCTGCCTCCTTCTATTCATCTGTGTACTGAGATATCTCTGTACTTCCAGATTTGACTTTTTCCACAAAGACTCAGTGTTTGAAGAGGTAGGAACCACCACATCTTACTTCTCTAGACTTGTTCTTAAAAGAAAGTTCTGCTGCAGCTTCATGTTAAAAATTCAGTATTCATGGAATATGTGGAAGAAGGTAGAGGACAACATGGGTGAAAGTCCTGTAAGCTTAATGGAACTTTTTATTATTTAATCAAGTTCTGCAAATAAATAATACAGGATATTAATAGTAATACTTTTTTCCCCAGACTAATCAATGGATAGTTATAAGATTTTGTCTTTCCCACTGATTCTGGACTGTGACATAAACCACCATATCTCAGGGAAAGAGATGCTTGATGGATACTATAATTTAATTTCACTATAACTATACAGTCTCCACTTCCAGGAGTTATGAATGAATAAACCAAAGAATATTCCCAAGGTTAAACTGAATCGCTCCACACATGACTGACAAAACAGGGGCAAAAATGTTTAAGCAGGGAGCATATTGTTTTCTGCTGATGTACCACCAAACTGCCTGACCATGGCAGTGATGGGACCCCAGTGGCAGTTGCCCCGCACTCTCAGCCTGGCTGGGAGCCTCAGCTGTCATGCCTGCCCTTTTCTGTGCACAGGGCTGGAAAACACTGTGCACAGTGCTGCTCCTCAACCTGACTACATCTGACAGCTCTGTTACGCTGAAGCTACTGACAGCACTCTTAATTTCTTGTGTTCTAGAGCTTAAAAAGTAGTTTTGCCTGCAAAGATGTAGAAGGTGTTGTTGAGCCCGGGTCCCCTGCTTGAACAGGGGATGGGCAACAATTTAGAGAGCCCCATTTTTCTCTTGTCACTGGGAAAAAGTACAGAAAACTCAGGAGAGCATAAGAACCTTAGTAGCATGCTAAGTTTTCAGATGTCTCCTGAGTAAAAGACATAAAAGTAAACAAAAAAATACTTTCTAGAGTGTGAAATGAAACTGTTCCTTAGAACAGTTGCAGAATAATGAATGTAAGATGTCATCAAAGCAAAACATACTTGTCAAAGGTTGTGATAGCACTAATTAAAGATATTATTTCCTCTGAATTGAAGTATCAGCTGTTGTCAACTAGTTATGCAGTTAATGTGCATATGGCAACAGATGTACTAAACAAACAGTAAAAGAAGGAACCACAGGCAACTAAGCATTTATTGATGCGGCATCCTGAAGCTGGCATATCAAAATGATAATCTTGAATTATTTACAGAAAGAAAAAAACAAAACAAAAAAAATCCAAACCAAACCAACCAACCAACCAACCAAAAAACATCACAAAACAAACAAACAAAAATACCCAACCAAAAACAACGAGAGAGACATTTAAAAAAAAATTAGTTTATCCAGCCATATTTCAGGAAATAAAATAACTATTTTAAAGAGTTCACCAGACAGCAAGAGCCTTCATACCACAAAATGGACTGCCAGCCAAATAACTCCAGAGGAGAGTGTGACTGAGTGGAACAGGAGAGGAAACCCAGGAGGCTGCATCTGAGCAAGCATTTCTCTGTATGTTAGAAGTGAGTGATAGACCTTGCTGAGCAGAAAAAGACCTGGTGTGATTGATTAGAAACAGAGACAGATGAGTATGGAGTTATTTAAAGGCTCAAAGGAAAATGAAATACAATCTCACTTGCAGAGCAGTGCCAACAGTAAAGTTCAATTTCTTCTTCAGCACTGAACTGAGTCAGAGTCATAAAAGTGTTCCCCAAACACACCCCCCCTCCCTGTTACTCTGAATTAATCATGTTGTGCTGTTCAGCTCCCTTCAGCTGCTGAGGTGGCTGTTGGTCACAGAGCTTCTTTTGTCAAATGATGATCTTAAAATGTTTTACTTAATATGTGCAGGAATAGCTGTTCACTTTTGGATAGTACACATACATGAGGTGGCCACCTCAGAGCTAGTCCCAAAGACACACTGCTCTCTGTGATTCTAGATGCTCACAATATCATTTTCACTGTTTCACTACTTTTTTTAAGCCTGCCTTATCAACCTTTCTATATCTATATATACTAATGACTAGTGACAATTTTTCAGTACAGCTAAAATTCATGTTTCCACTTGAACAAAAGCTAGAGAACCCTATCCTGCATTGGTATCATTCTGTAATTTAGTGATCCAAAATATGGATCAAAATCAGACTTTTGTGTTTATTAATTTCATAGGAGCCTTGTTAGACACTATATAACACCAGGCTTTTAGAATAGTGCTAACACAATTGTAGGTAGCTTGGCTAAGCCCATACTTCATCAAAGACTACTTAAGTGCAGGCATCTAGACCATGGCTGAAGACATATGGGAGACATTACTATACCAGACTTCCCAGATCTAGTAAAAGTATGCAGGTGTTCACACATGAATCCTGGATCATCCAATAAAGCTGTTTCAAGTGAAAATTGTCCTACTTACCATGTATGTAGAGATGGTTGTACGGACTGGAAAGAAGCAATGCCTCTCTAAGGGATGAAGTACTGTACTGTCAAAACTACAGGTGTCACTATTTACTAAATGATGAACAATTATAATAAGGATAATGTTTGAGACTAGCATAACATGTTTTATCTGTCTCAGATGTTAATATCTTAAATTCTAAATTATATGTCTATTTTTTCTAATGCCCTATGAAACCTAATTCCGATTAGTTTGGAATATAATTTTCCCTTTTTATCATATAATTTAATCATTTATTCTTTACCAAATTATTTTCTCTCTAAAGGAATATTTTGGTTTGGAATATTATTTCCAAATATTTTCCCCAAGGGAGTATATCAAGTGTTCTAGTTCAAGGTGAATGAACCATTTTGGTTAATTTAAAAAATTATTGCAGAGTTTTCAGCTTCCACAGAAAGAACAGCATGCACAGAGGTCTATAGCTCATCCCTCCTCTTTAGAGAGGCCTGAGAAACAAAATCTGACTTCCTCTTCTGCTTGCTTTATTTTTCAAATATCTGTAAAGGAAGTTCAGACCTTGAAGAATCTGATTTATGAGCCAATATTGGTTACATTTTCTGATTAGGTTAGATTTTGTAGCCACTGAAGGTGAAAAATGCCTTCTCTTTTCATCTCACAGTTCACATCCCTCACCAGGCTCATTATCACTTCTGCCTGTATCCTTATTTTCTCTCATCCTGCTCCTAACCCATCTGCTGGTGAGCCTGTGAAAGATACGGTCAAGAAGAGTTACTTCTGTTAGTTTATTTTGCTTATTCAATTGACCACAGGACTCAATTCCACCACCTCAGCTTTTTGCTAGAAATAATTTACCCTCTGCACCCTGGATAAATTCTAGTTTAGATAGTTAGAGATAATTTGACAGGCAAAAGTAATTTTCTTCTTGGCCACAACTGTTTTGCAGAGCAATTTAAATAGTCATCTTATTCATAGTTCATGACTTTTCATTGGTGAGGATGTAGTTTGTAAGAAGTAAGACATCAGTAGAAAAGGAACCTTAAATCCTTCTTTATGTGATGCATACTTATGAATTAGTCTCTTCTAATGATAGCTTTATACTGCAAAACTGTCATTAATTTAGTAACAGGTAACCATTAGTAATTTTTTAAGTCTTAGTATCAGCTTCTTACTGCGCTTTACATGTACAATAAATATAATTTTAGTTCAATAAAAGGAAATTAAGGACACATTTATGATGTAAAAATCTGTAGCTGAGTTTTAAAATAATAAAAGCTTTGATAAATTTTAATGAACCAAGGTAAAGTTTCACCTAAGCAGGCAATATTGAAACAATAAATCATTAAAGAACTTCCTGCTTTGGTTCAGTCTTGCTATTTGCCATTTTAAGTCAACTCTATTTGATATAATTCTTATGATGTAAAATTTAAATTGCCTTAGACTCTGGATTTTTATTATTATTGACTTATTTACACCTCTTACATGTATATAGTCAGACTTTTGGCTTCTGTTCCATCCTTTTGGACATTTGTCCAAAAAAATCCCTAACTTAACATTTGGAAACACAAAAAAATAGACTTGCCATCCTAGCAGGAGTAAAAAAGAAGGATCTGACTCAGAGAGCTAATGTATTACCTGAAGCCCATAGATACTCTGAAGTTATCACTATTTTGATATTACTTGCTAGTTCCATGGTGGTTTTTTGTTTTATTTTTAGTATTGGTGCCCTGACTTAGACTTCAACCTGTTATAAATAAAAAGGAATTCACCTATGTATTTTATCTGGTTTGAACTAAAAGTATTATTGCTAAAACCTCAAATATATTCTAAAGTAAACTAGGAACAATTTTCAAGCCATATTATATCACCAATAGTGTCCAAAAAGAACTTTAACATTTTAAACTAGGTGTAGATTTGTAGGATCTGTTCAGTATCAAAATTTTGCAGTGAAAGTGTTAAGCACTTATTTTTATTCTATTTCGCATTCACTATCTGGATGTCTATTGACAATTTTACTGTCTTTATCCAAGACAGTTTTTTGATCTGATGGGTATCCCACAGTTGTTGGGCTTTGCTAATGCAGTGAGGAGCTGCATCTTGCAGACCCTACCTTTAGCAGAGTTTTTAATACAGACTAATTGCTGTCACAGTTTCTATAGCATAGGTAAGAATCAATCCTGCCTGCCTAAAACCATAAGATTTGCATTATGAACTCATTACTCATTATGAGAATCACTACCTACAAGAGCTTGGTTATCAGACTCATTAGACACTATAGCTATCATGTTTGGCTTTTATAAGGTTTAAAGCAGAGAATGAAACAAAACCACAAAAAAATTACAAAAAGCCCCAGCACTGCTTGTCTAAATTGGCAGTTGAGGATTCTGAAGCAAAGTCTAAGAGCTTTTCTTCTTTCCCATCTCATTAGGCTGAGAGCACTGCAACTTGTTCCCCTGCAAGCTCTCCTGAGAATACTCCTGCTACAGCAATGGAGTTCTGCTGCTGTCCAAAAATTAACAAGACTCATCCCCGCCGCAAATATGCAGAGGATTATTGTGACTATCTACACTACAGACTTAGGACACGGCCAAGGCTAAACTCAAGCTCATAAGGGTCTGTTTTGGATAGCAGCTATCCCCCTGCGAAGGCAGAATGAAACAATAATTGTGAATTCATAAAAGGAACTTGACTGAAACTGAAAATTTGTGAAACAAAAGGTATTCTTATTCTGAGAAATTCTATATTTATCAGTGTTTATGATAAAATTCCTCTCTTGCAGTGAAAGCTTTGTGTGAAGTAAGTTTATTATGGGTCATCAAATTACGTCTCCATCTCAGGAAGAATGATGCAGAAGACATGTACCTAAGAAAGATCCCAGGATGCAAAGAGACATACATGAGATGAAGTTTTTAATGCAGCAGTTTCTAATGCAAAAAAGATCAAAACTTAAACTATGCCAAAGGCCAATTTTGCTTTTATGAGAAATGTATTAAAGTTAAATCCAAAGATATATATATTTCAAGGTGAGAGCAATTCCTCACAGGAAGCAATTAGTCACCAGAACAAAATTTGATATAGGCAGACTCGAGACAGTGTTCCAATAATGGAAATTTGTATCTTAGAGTACTAAAATCAGCACAAAAAAACTGTTGGATCATGCATTCACCAGTTGGTGAAGATGTCACAGCTAACATTCATTTAGCACAATCATCCAGAAGTTAACAACTGACAATGTTGAGTCCAATGTCATTTCCACAGCCAGAAATAATATCCTGAATATTTAGAACTTGAGACAAATCTTTCCTACATTCTCTTCTTCCAATTATCCTCTCCTTCCTGCTGTCTCATTGCCCTTTCCTGTACTTTTTTCTCCATCATTATTTCTTCTAAGGGTCTGGAGAACGCTTTTTTTTTTTTCCCATCTTAGATATAAAACTTCTGTATTTTTACCTATTCCAGATTTACATTAATGCAGTGATGAATTGATCTAGCTATTTGAGGAAGTACTCACCCTTTGCTCCCTTTATAGCAAAAAAGAGTTCACTTATCTAAGTTCTGTGCAAGAAACTATATATATCTTTCTGCCTCGGTTTACAATCTCTCCTTGCCTGGAAAGAAATCTAAAAACCCATCAGATATCTAGAATGGCCCAGGATTACATGTCCTGGGGTTCATGATCTCAGCTAAATTCACATAAGTAGGAAAACATATGTTGCATCAATAAACATGTTTGTGGCTGTTCTCCAGCACCAAGACCAAACGGCACAGAAAAGTCTGTGTTTGGACTATTAAACTGTCAACTTCTAAAACAGGATGCTGTCATGCAAGCTGCCTACTGGGAGCAATCTGGCTGCATCTGGGTGTTCTCCGGGACAGTGCTCATGCCCTCACTCACACCTAGGTTAAGAGCTGATCTAAAAATATTTAGTAGTATAGAAGATTGTGTTAGAGTACAGGAAGAATACCCAGGAAGAATTACCATCACAAACATAGACAAAGAGGACAACATCATTGTCTTTGTTCCCATAAACCAGGCTTAGAGCAGCTGGGTATATCCAAAGAGAGGTAAGAGTGTTGAGCACCTTTGTAACTCTCCAGAAAAACTGGATGTTTGTCAGGATCTGTTGATTCATGACCTTTTGGGGATCCATAAGATACTATTAACATAGACATCATTGCAGGTTGATTTTCCTTATCACCAGGAGTCCTTACAGCTCAAGAGGCAGCCAGGCTAGTTGTACACACCTAATCTATATCCTAACAGAAGACACCACAAGTTCCCTGCTCCCTTCCAAAAATATACTGTAATTTTGCTGTTAGATTATGAACTTTACTCACAGATTTTAGTATGGAGTCTCATGAATATTAGAAACCTGGTCATATTAGAAAACAGAAAATAAATTTTCAATCCCCTATAAAATATTTTTACTCCAGATTAAGTCTACTATGTCAAGGCAAGTTACACAGCTACACCATCAGAGCCACTAAGCAAACTCACCTAAGACTGACCTAAACCACCTCCTCTTGGTGCTTGGTGTCTCTGATAGGTAATTGATGCACCTTTATTGGTTATTTTCAGCTCCACACAGAAGTAAAACACTTGGCCAGGTGTTCTTGCTTCCCTAAATCTTTAGGTTTATGTACAATTCTGATGCCAGTTTAAGGAGCAGAGTCATGCTATGGGGCAGTCCAAGGTGATGTTTCTCCCAGTTTATTTTAGAAAGGGCAGCTACACAGGGAAATGATAATTTCCAGTTTTGTGTACATGCATGCACATTAAAAAACCCATCCAACACTTGAGACTGAAAAAAATCTTCCCTCCAGTGTTCTTTTTTATTCCTTTTTAGCTCTCCCTTCATTTGAAGACAGATTGGTATATTAGGTCAAATCAGAAATGTATGAACATTTTTGGTTTGATGTGTGTTCTTCACTTGTTCCAGTTTTCACTGGGTTTGAAACATAGTCTCAGTCTATCTACTAGCAGTAATGTACTTTTGTAGATCTTATAAAATCTTATAAATCTTATCTTATAAAATCTTATAGTCTTAGAAAATACACACAGTTTCCATAGATTGGTGAGTAGAAAGAAAAATACTTCAAAATGCAGAGCCACACTGAGAATCAAGCTAACACTTCTTTATGGGTTGTTAAATATATGAAACATATTATTCTAACAGGAAAATTACCTACAAGCAGACAAAAGTAAATCTTCATCCTTCTGCTTCTTCTGCCTTTGAAATTGTTCTGACAATTTAAAAAGGATATAACAGCTCTAAGCAAGGCTATTAAAAATAAGAAAACTTCAGTGTTCTAGAAGTTTTGAGGAATGGTACATATTTTTTTTTAGATATATCTATTCCAAATAGGCATAGAAACAATCTTTTATATAAAAAACAAAACAAAACAAAACAAAACCCCCCAACTTCTGTCTTTTGTGATAAACTGTATTATTTTCAGAGCAGCTAGTGGATCTGCTCATGTTTGAAGACAAATCATGTAATGACTACTCTTGCCAAATTGGTACATAGGGAATAACCTGTCTCGGTCCTAATGCATGTTGTGAGAAAGATATTTAAAATATGGATCCTTTCAGGAACACTACTTATCTTGCCCAGGGGACACCCAGATGTTTGGGAAAGGATAAACATGGATAAAATGCTGGATCTTAGAGGGCCATGTTGTAGTCTCAAGGTGGGACTGTGCTAGGAGCTGACATTTCTACAGATCGTTCATCTATGCTTGAAATATGCATGGCATAAAAAAAGGTCTGATAAAAAACAGGACTGCTTTTCAATTTAAGAATCAATCTCTATTATCAGAAATGCCTCCATATATGATAAAACTGGCTACAAGGCTCACATATATTTAAGCATTTATTCAATTTCATTTCTAAAATGAAGGTTATAAATCAACCCCAAGCCCTCCCAGAAAAAAAAGCTGTTATTCTCCAAGCTATTATGAGCATTTACAGAAGTATGATTCTTTTCAATGTCAGATGTTATGAAAGACAGTTCATACTTCAAAGAATATGATTTATAAATTGAGATTTTGAAGCTAAATTTAATAAAGCTCAGAGAAGATGCATGAGGCTCAAAAAGCTTTTTAATATATCTCTTTTGGAGTTGAGATGCTACTCTTGTTTTATATTAGCTGTTCTTTATTCTTGTGTATGCTGGGGTTACTGATGGATGTCAGCAGAATTACCCAGTACAGAAGGTTTACCTTCTTTCCTCTTCTTTTAACATTCTGCAAGAATTTAACAGATGACAAATTACTTTCCCATAACTCATTACTTTTTTTGTGCAGTTTTCATGTATAACTAAGCGGCATTCCAGTCTTCATGTTTGTTTCTTGAGTTGCCAACTTTTCTCTTTGATGATGAAATTCCTCAAAGAAAGATTATTGTGCTCGTTTACTACACCCTTTGGTTCAAGGAACTGTTGGGACATTTACCACTATATTAATTTTATTATATATCTTGAAGTCCAAATGATTATCATTTGAAAATCAGCAGTCCTGGTCAGGGACAGTCCCACAAGATCATGAAAGGGTTGTCATGAGTGGAATTTCCTTCAAATATACTTTTCAATGTGTATTTGGGATTTGACATTTTGAATTAAAAGAAGTAAGATTTCATTTAAATTCATCCAAAAGCAAAAAAAAAAAAAAAAAGGCACTATAGTTCTTATTGAAAATGAATGATACTTTGAAAAAAAATACAAGCATTTCACTAATAAAATGTCCTAATTTCATCATCTTGTATATCCCTTCCAGACAACAGAACAACAGATCAGATCCAGACTAAACACCTAAGCTTAAGTCTTGCTTCACATATCTGGGGATTAGAGGAGGGAGGAATCAAGAGGAAGGGAGAGTGCAACCAAAATGAATAACTAATTTCCCTTTCAAATCAGTGGAGAAATATAGGTTTTTCTGAAGATTTTTGAAGTGTCATCCAGACTGGTCCAGCTGGCTAATTACTTTTCACTGAGATTGCAAGGGTCAAATAAGAAGATAGATTCATTTATATCAACAAAGCTGTTGGCACTGTCATCACATTTTGCTTAGCATTCAAGTAGTCATCTCATCTGGAAAGCAGAAAACATGATCTGTAGTGTGGACAGCCAGATCCACAATTTTTCACAGACTACACGACTGCTTAACTATAAGCCCACAAAGTGTTTTGTGCAAGCACACTTAACTACAGTTCCTCATCCAAAGTCTGTTTTTGTCTTTTACCCAATGACAATCTAATGTAAAAGGCACTGTTTTGAAAAATCTGTTCAACACTACTCCTCTTAGTCTGAGTCCTGCCTATGACTGAATTTCTGACTTGCTCTAAGAGGGTCAGTGTTTTTTAAAGTGAACAGTGTCAGTGCCTGTCAACTGATGTGGGAGCTGTAGCAGAGCTCTCAATGGCAGATTGATACTGATCTTCTCAGAATATATACTTCTAATTGTCCTTGGGAAATCAAAGTTTGATACCCTGGCTAAGTGGGGAGATGCCAATTAAATTTATTAGGCTGATGACATTTCTGTTTTAGTCACCAAAATCTTACCTTGGGCAGGATTTGAAAAACTGCTCTGCAACCTTATAGAGCGTGATAAAGCCTAGAAAGACAAACTAGTCCAAAACATCCTGGTCAAAAGAAACTCAAAAATTATAAAATCTGCAACTGTGTTGTTGCCCATACACCATGACGTAACTATTCTTTGTTAAATTCCAGTTCATTAAATAAGACTGAGTTAGTTGATCCTGTTACAGCCCATTTGTACATTTACAATGTAATTACCAAAATGAACAGAAAAAAAAATCTAACTGAAAAATGAAACAGAAATCTAGATGCAATTACTACAGAAGAAAGGTAGCTTCACTGTTTCCTTCCATTAGTGTGCCAGGAACTGACTCATAAGAGGAAATCTCATGGATTCCTGCTAATCATCTAATGTTAGTTATAACTAAAATGTAAATGTATTTGATGCAAATTATTATGGTATTTAAATTACAAGTGAAAATACATTGAACAGGCTCCTAATTCACCAACAATGAAAATGCTGATATCTTAAGAGGTTATTGCTGGGTAGACATAAAATAGGTTTAAGAAATATTCCATTTGTTCTTGCAGTGTTCCTTTTTTCATGGTAGTAATTTTTTTTTATTTTTTTAATTATTAAATAAAATAAAATTAATATGTTTAAGAGGTTCTTATGGCTTAGTGTTAATAGAAAAGATGTGACTATTATTCATGGGTCGCTTGTGATTTTTGTGTTTTGCCCTTGTTGTAGTTCAATAACAGAAGCCATTATTTGAACACTACGTGCAGAAAATCTTGAAATTCAGGCAGAAGTTGAGATAGAACATTCAAGGGTCTGAAACATGCTACTGCAGTCTGCAATTGTAGACAATCCAGAAATATATCAGAAGCTATGTTAAATTAATTTAAGATTGTGCAAGGCTAATTATAGAAACATTATGGGCCTGGTACAAAGAATGACTTATTTGGAGTAGGTTAGATTAATTTCAGGGAGGCTTGGATTCAAGACTTGCCTTTGCTGTGTTAGCTCAGGGTGAAATATAGGTTCTCTAGTAGTTTAGTAGCTCACTCTGGAGTCATGCTTTTGAATCACTAGAAATTTGAATCTGTAATGTTTCAGGTGAAACCTTCAGGCGAAAATACTCAGTGTAAATGAATTTATTTTTTTTAATTTCAACAATTCTAATTTTGTATGTCCAAGTTTCTGAACTTCAGTAGAGTCTTATATACCTTGGGTTTGAGTACACATTTTAAGGTATTGCTCATTTCAAGTTTAATCTTTGTCAATGTCCTGGTTTGAGTGACAGGCATGGAGAAAAATATT
>JANHGN010009226.1:0-11449 GCA_024605025.1 Megaceryle maxima
GCGGGGCCGGGCCGCCGCCGCCGCGGGGGAGGGGCGCTCGGGGGCGGGGCGCCGCGCCTGAAGCCGCTCTGGGCAGCCGCCCCGCCGCACGTGATGCCGGCGCCGTGCCTCAGTCGCCGCTGTCACGTGCGGCGGGGCGCGCGGGGAACGCCCCCTCGCGCGCCACGGCACTCCCCCTCCCCCGGCGGGCCACGCCCATAGCGCCAGCGCTGTCCCCGCACACCTCGTGCGGAAGCACGTGGCCCGGCGCCGCAACCGGTACCCTCCGGCACCCGCACCGGCATTGCCCGGAACCGGCCAACAACCGAGACCCGGCCTCACGCCGACCTGCACCCATCCGGGACCCAGCATCACCCCGACCTGCACCCACCCGACACCCAGCAATACCCTGACTTGCACCCACCTGGGACACAGCAGCCACTGGGACCTGCACCCACACAGGACCCAGCAGCCACCATATCTTGCACCCACCCAGCAGTGCTCAGAAGCTATACCTACCCAGGACCCATGCCACCCCTCACACCCACAGGGGGATGGAGCCCACACGACAGGGGACCTTACCCTGCACTCTTCCCCCTCCCCTTGTGACTCAGCACCCCACACCCATCCCAGCCTTGACCCAGCACCCCAGGTCTAGGCGCAGCCCCTGCACCCACCCAGCCATAGCACCACCCACCCACCCAGACACAGCCCCGCAGCTGGGGCAGGGCAGGGCACAGACCTTGGACCCTGAGACCAATTTTAACTGTGATGCCAGCTCAAGCAGCACCAACCAGCAGAGCCCAGCACACCCTGGGCAGGCGGGACAGCTGAAGCTTGGAAGCCCCCACCCTGGGCTGAAGAGAGTACCAGCGCAGCAGAGAAGGGGGTTGTACACTGCAGGTGCAGAGGAGGGAGGAGCTGGAGCCAGGCACATGACAGACCCCACAGCTGTGTTCAGCCCCTGCCTCGAGTGGGTCTGCCCTCTGCCCAGCCCCCTCAGGCAGCATGTACCCTTCAGAGGACTGGATCCCAGACCACAGCCCCAGCACCAGGAGAGTAAGGGCAGCAATAGTTTATTTTCTTGAATACCAGTAACAAAAATGGACAAAAACAATAGACTACATTTCCCTCCTACTCCCAAGTCACCTACCCAACCCCCGGCAGCCCCCCAACTCAAACGTCGTAGTTGGGGTTCTTGCGTAGGATCACAAATCCCTCGAGGATGGGCGTCACGGGCACATGCTCCTCCGTGGCCAGCTCTGCCCTCTCCCCATGCGCCAGCAGCACTGGTGTCGTGTGAGTCTGGAAGCCGGTGATGGTTTTGGGCTTGCCCGCCTGGCCCACCACGTCCACAGCCTGCAAGACAAGAGCAAGGTAAATGCTGGGGACACACAGGGATGCTGGAGCACCACAGGCCCAGCCCTGGCTGCTCCTTACCTGTCCCACCCGAACCGACACAGGCAGAGGTCGCAGCTCCTCATCAAAGGTGACCAGCATGCGGGGCTGCATGGCAGCAACCAGGCCATAGAGAACATAGTGGGACTTGCCCAGGATAACTGGAGGGGAGACAGAAGTAAAAGGTCTGAGTGGTGCCCAACCTGTGGGGCAGAGGGGTGCTCAGGGGGACAAGCCCACGGTACTCACTATTGCGCACATCCAGGAAGGACACAAGGACAGTCAGGAGCCCAGCCACAGCCACCTGGCTCATAAGCTGACGATCACTGTGGTAGGGGCACAGGGTAAGTGTCCCCTTGCCCAGGTGGGTCAGGCCCTGGTGTGGCAGAGAAAACATGTGAGAGAGCAGTGCGGCAATGCCTGGGACCCCAGCCCTGACAGGCAGAAGGGTGCCAGCCCCAGGACACCACTCCCCCTCCTATACCCAGGGCAGGGACACCAACTTGCCCCTTCCCCAGCATGAGTGGCAAATGCAGGAACAGCACCTGGGCTAATCGCACCATGAAGAGGTTGTTGGGGTCCTTGGCATGGTACTGGGCTAGCTGCCGCAGCATCGCTGCCAGCCGAGCGTTATTGGTACCTGGGGAAGAGAGGGTACAGGCAGAGAGCAGGGAACATGGCTCAGCTCTCCCACCTTACCTTTTATACAAGACCCGGTCTGAGCTCTCCCCTAGGCTTACCACTTCCCACCATGCCCATGGCAAAGATGGAGTTGTAGGAGACCTCTGGGTCAGCATCATGAGAGAACTTGCTGAGGGTGTCAAGAATGTTGAGCCGTGGGTTGGAGACTGAGATAAGTGCCAGGGCCAGGGGCACAGCACGGCGGAGGGTGGGTTCCCCGTAGCGCAGCTGCATGAAGGGGAGGTGGGTGTTAGACCCAGCTTACGAAGGCCAGCAAGCTCTACAGAGATGCGAGGCAAGACCCAGTCTCTGTTCCCAGGTCCCTCCCCAGCTCTGTGCCGTACCCTCAGTATCACTCACCAGATGGCCAAACGTGCGCAGAGCCATCTCAGCACCAATCTCCTCACCCATGGCAATGAGCGCAATCCCCAACACCGCTACACCCTGTGGGGACATGAACACTGAGTACCAGGCAGGGAGCACCCAGCCCAAAACCCAAGTTCTCACAGCCCCTGCACCCACCCCAAGTCCAAGCTGGGCAGGGACAGCAGGGGATGCTGTTAGGGGCTGATTTCCTCCAGCTCTGATCCCACAAGTGGCTTAGGGATCCCCCTAAAGCCAGCTTCTGCACCCAGCACACGGGTCCCAGCCCACATTTCCCCACCTGGTGAGACCCCATGTCAGCTGAGCTCTCCTTCTTCTCCTTCTCTTTCTTGTCCTTTTTGTCCTTGTCCTCCTCTTTCTCCTTGGAGTCAAAGTGCTCACTGCAGATGTGCAGGAGCTGTTGCACCTTCAGGACATTCCCTGAGCCTGAGGGGAGAGCAGAGGACCAGGATCAGCAGGCAGAGGACCCACTCCTGCCTCCCCAACCTCGATCAGCCCAACTCACCCGCATAGGCACAGATGTCCACCAACGTGTTGGCAAAGCTGCGAAATGGCTCTGACACCACCTCCAGCGCTGCCAAGATGGCTTCAATTGCCTCTCCCTTCCCTGCCAGGGAAGGCACGGTGGTTAGAGCACAGCAGTGGATGAATGCTCCCATCCCAAAGCCCAATCTGTGAGCTCCTGACACTGTCCATCCTCACCCAAGTGGTTCAAGCCCAAGCCAAGTGGCAGCCACCGGGCATATGTGTCCTTCAGCTCTGTCTCTGATTTCTCCATGATGGTCTGGAGGATGGTTGAAGTGACATCCCCATTGCAGGAGCCTACTGATATCATCCCACAGGCCAAGGCAGTCACGCCAGCCACCTAAAGAAGGAGAGAAGGAGGCATATTGTAAAAGGAGAAAGCACAGAGCTGGCCCACAGCACAGGGCCAAGTCTGCAGAGTCCAACAGCTGTCCAGCCTGAAAGAGCACTGTGTACACTTGGTGCCCACTTTGTGCAAAAGTATCGGCTACTGGGAGACCTCATGGCTTCCCATCCTCCTACATCTGCTGCAATCCCATTATGGGAGCAGCTCAGATGGGAAAAACAGGGTCATGCTCTTCTGGCACAGCACCAAGCAGGGATACATAGTCTTGCTCTTTGTACCTAAACCAGCTGCAGAACAGCCCCTCTGTGTTCCCTGGAACTGCTGGGGACTGGGTGGGGAAGCAGGAAACACAGGCAAACCCTGCCTCACTCCCTACCTCCATGCTGGACTTGGAGTCTCCCATCACAGGTAGCAGCAAAGTCAGGACGTCCTCACGGTTGGAGCCCGCGTATGCCAGCCCCAGCCTGCAGAGAGTCCAGGGGAGCGTGAGGGGGGAGCATGAGGGGAGCTGTACCCCACTGCACAGCCTGGGGAGGCAGGGCAAGACCCTTACCCAAATATGGCTCCGATCCTCATGGTGTTACTGTTGTGGAGGACATAGTCGGACAGGAGGGCCAGGGCAGGGTCACATTCATTCCTCACTCCTGAGTTGACGATGCCACAGGCCAGGAGAGCTCCTGACTATGAGGCAGAAGCACCATCACACACTGGCTACCAATGCACAAAGCTTCCTGACAGCCAGTGACTACTGTCACCCCACACATTACAACCATGCCCAGGACGGGCAAGTTGGTACCATGTGAGCAAGGATCCTCTAGATCTGAGTAGTCAAAAGCTGTGACAAGAGGATCCCAAGGGTGCCTCAGGCAGTCCCCAAAAGTTATGCACCTTGCTGTGAGCCACTCAAAATCCTGGGATGCAGGGCATTCAACCCCTCTCCAGGCAGGAGCTAAGCTGCACAGCAGACTAAGGCCAGGCCAACCACTCCCCAAGCCAGCTGCACACCCAGCCCGCAACAGGGCTGCCCCAAGCAGCCACAGAGCCTGTGTCAGGATTGGTGCCACCAACCTTAATGTAATCCTCCGAGGAGTACAAGTACTTGTCAATCTGCGTGAGCCCCCCATCCACGTCCCACAGCAGGATGGTGCCCAGTGAGGCTGCAGCACTCAGCATCCCTGTAGTGCCAGGGGAGAAGAACTCACATCAGCCATGAATCTGTGTGACCTGCCTGGGGCAGGTTGTGGCCAGGGACACAGGGCAGCCTAGCAGCAGCTGTGGCCTGCAACCCCCTTTCAGCAGGTCCCAGAAAAGGACAGGGTAGCAGCCCCAAGCCAAGGGGCACTTCCAGCCCCTACCCAGCCAGCTCCCTCACCATGGTCCTTGTTCTTGTACAACCATTTATTGCCATCGTCTGTCAGCAGCTTGTCCTGTCCAAAGGCAGCATTCACAAAGCCATTCACAAAGGAGGAGGCCAAATTCATCCGGGCTGAGTCCACTTGGGAACCGCTCCCCCCAAACCCTGGGAAATGAAGTCAGGGTAAGGCCAGCAGCGAAAGAAGCCCTGCCAGCCGTCCACTGCACAGCTGTCCCACACCATGGGAGGATGAGGACCTGTGCCACCACCAGCAGGAAGGAGAAGCCCACATTCAGAACAGGCAGACAGCTCTGTTCCATACCAGGTCAGAGACCACAGGCAGGCCACCTGCCCACCTCAGGGTACAAAACTGACTGCGCCAGCCTGGAGGTACCTTGTAGCCCCAGAAACCCCTCACAGGCAGGGAAGGGAGAGACCACAACACAAGCCCTTACGGTTATTTTCCAGGTGGGTTTTGTAAATATCATCTGGCACTTTGGGCTCCATGATGTCCAGCTGCAGAGACAAAGGAGAAGGAGGTTACCTCCCAGACAGCACACCCCAGGACAGTTGCCCTACAACAGAAACCTCTCCAGGAGGTGTCTGGCCAAGCTTGTAGGGATGAAGGATCTCTTCCCAGATCTTGCCACTGAGCCTGGAAGCCAGGGCAGCTACAACTGGAAGCAGCCCAGGGCTCTTTTCCCAGCTAGGACACTCACCTCTCTGGCCAAGGCCAGGAAGTTGCTGTTGAGCTGGACATTGGACATTATCTCAGTCAGATCCTCATATTCCTCCACATCCTCATTGAGCTCCAGGAAGACCCCATGGCGGCCCAGCATAAAGGCCATCTGCTTCTGAACAACTCTGCACAGAGCGGAGAGATTTCACAAGTGCCCAGACCTCAGCCAGCCCCAGCATAAACATGTTTACTGAACAGTGAGCCAACCTGCCCTGCTCTACAGGCACACATGAGCAGCCCAGTGATGACCCACTCTTGCCTATCTCGATTTCAGGGACAAGAGTCTCAACCCAAACCCTTAGATACCTCTGGTGGTGGCAGGATCCAACCCAACTCTGCCCAGATGAGGAGTTGTGCCCCACCACAATGGACAAAAGTCCCCAGAAGGCAGGGAACTAGTCTCCACTTACACATCTTTGCAGGAAGTGAAGATGTCCTCCACCAGCTCCACATCATTGAGCATCAGAGCCAGTCGCAGGGCTTCAGGGTAGCGGTTGAACTTGCGGAAGATGCCCAGGGCACAGCGCAGGAGAGCCGAGTTCTCGGGCTCTGGGACATAGCTTACACAGCTTTGAGCAGGAGACAGACATGAAGGTGATGACCACGTCAGGCCACCTCAGCCCACCAGGGACCAGGGCACCTCCACCACCTCAGCCTGCCAAGCCCCCTCACCTGGTCAGATAGAGGCATACTTTGGAGTAGGCATTGTCATCAATGTACTTCTCCAGCATGTCCATCTGCTCAATCTCCATGAGCAGGTCACAGGCCTCATGCTCTGCATTGTGGGCCATGTTGTAGGGGACAATCTCCTTGACCAGGGTGAGAAGTGTGTCCCTCTGAGCCTTGTCAGCCTCATCGATCTCCTGCCATTCCTTGGCCACTTCCCCAGCCAAGTGCCTGCAGGGACAAAGGGACATCACTGCCACGGAAACCAGCTTCATCCAGCACCAAGGATGGGGAGCAGTTGCTGACAGCCAGCAGGGCTGTGTATTGTTTACAGGGACTCCACCTTCCTGTGAGAGCTTATAGGGGACAAGCCCAGAGGAGGAATAGGGTTAAGAGCAGAGATTAGAGGCCACGGCAAGAGGGTCTCTGCAGGTAGCAAAGCACTGTGGAGAGAGGACGAGGTGACACGTGCAGGAGTGACAGGGGCAGCTGAACACAAGCCCAGCAAGTTGGGACACCTCCCAGACAGGCCAGAGTCAAAAATACTCAGGGAAATTCCCCCAAGCCTTTGTCCTTCCCCAGGTGCTGCTCCCACGCAGGTTTACCTTACATATTCATGTCCCCAAGATGCCAGCTCCTCCTGGGAGCCCACCAGCCGGTACTTCAGACACTCACGCTCCCCACTCATGGTCATGGCCAGAACAGAAATGATGTCTGCTGCAAAGCGCTGGGGAAAGAGTGCAGAGGTCCAGACATGCACAGGGCATGGGGAAGCAGGGGAAGCCAGGGACACAACACCCTCCCTGCACCCACAAGCCATCACAGGTGGCAAATGCACACCCCTGGCAAGTTATAACCCACTGGAGCAAGTCACAGAGGCCGATATTAGACCATGGGGTCTGGAGGGCTCTGCAATCACCTGCCCCAGCAACATCTGCCCAGCCACGTGAGATGGCAGGGCCAAAAGCCTTTACCTTATTCTCTCCCGGAGCCATGTTCTCATAGATCTCCTTCAGCTTGCCGTAATGAGGCCGTAGGAACTTGAGGGGTTTGGGAACAGAGGTCATGGAGGTGGTGGAAGAGCGGATCTGCCTCCGCAGCTCCTCCAGAGCTGGGCGGTAGAGGGATGTATCTTTTTCCTGCAGAGGGAAGCTCCTTGTCAGGGAGCAGAGGATTGCTTCCCACACCAGCACCCCTCACACCAAATACAGCTAAGGGTCTGAGCAGAGCAGCTCCCCAACCCTGGGATGCTCCCTTCAGCCAAGTGCTGGGAATGGAGTGCACAGCAGGGCAGAAAGCCACTTTTCACAAATGGGAGGCAGAGGTCCCTGGGGCACAGGTCAGACAGGCAGCAGACCACATCGGACAGGAAGGGCTCTGCTCAAGGTGAACCCCTCTATCTCCACTGCACAAGGAACAGCCACAAATGAAGGAGGGATGGACTCAAGTCCTGGCCAGGGCTCCGCCACTCTGCTCCTTCACAGCTCCTTGCTGAGAGGCCCAGCACAGACTTACCCCCAGGCGCTCCACCAGCATCTCCAGCTCATCCTGCAGCTGCTTGTCTTCCTCTGACTGCCAAAACACACCAGAGAAAGCGAAATTAAGGGCACCCAGTAGAGACACCCCCAGTGTGACAGAAATGAAGGTGAGACCCCAAGCTGCACAGGGACTGGGACACAGTGACACACCTCCCCAGGGCAGTATCCTGCCTCAGTACTGCTGGGGGTCACTGCTCCCATTACTAGCAATAACGCCCTCCACCCCCCACAAAGACACCAGGGCAAGAAGTGCCACCCCCATTACCCTGGGCTGTGCAGAAACACCCCCACAGAGAGGGGCATGGTGGGGACAGCAGCCCCCCAGGACTCTCAGCACCAAGGCCACCTCCATGCCAAAAGAGGGGACTCCTGCACAGTCACACACGCACCCCAATTACATCGCGGCTCCCCTCACCCCCCTCCAGCGACACCACGCCAACCACGGAGCAACCCGACCCACCGCACCCCAAGGCAGGGAGCCTTCGGCTGAGTCAGGCGGGCACCCCCAAGGCATCACGGACTCCCCTGCGGAGGGGACCCCCTCGCGTCGGTGATGTCATGCGCCTCCGCTGCAGGAAGCCCCGGGAACGCCACAGGCGCCCTCAGAGGGGTACTGGCCACCCCCGTGACGTGCGGTGACGTCCCCCCCCACCGGTGACGCGAGGCCGGCTGGGCCGTGACTCAGCGGCAGCCCGCGGCGCGGCGGCGCTCACCAGCTCCTGCTCCTTCTCGGGCCCCGCGGGTGGCTCCCGGCGGTCCCGGCCCCAGGGCGGCGTGAGCTTCTCGTCACCACCAGACCCGGGGCCGCCCTGCACCCGGCTCTGCCCACCGCCGCCACCCGCGTCCATGGCCGCTCCGACGCCGCAACCGACTCTCTGCGCCTGCGCGCCGCGCGCAGCCAATCGCCACCCGGCGCCTCCGTGACGACTGCGCGGCGCGCCGGGAGATTGGGGATCAGCGCAGAGGCTCTCTCTTCCCCGGGGTCAGAGACTTACCGGTTCGAGAAGCCGCAGGTTCGGGAACCCTCAGGGTCGCAGAATTGTGCTGAGACTCACAGTGTCAGGGACATCTGGGCCCAGAAGTCCGCGGGGTCACAGGCATCTGGGGTCAGGGATCCACGCGGTCACAGACCCCCGGGGTCAAAAACCCGCGGTGTGAGAAACCCCGGAGCCAAAGACACACAGGGTGGCGGACCTGCAGGGCCAGAGACCTGCAGGTTCACAGGCCTGAAGACTCGCATAACCACCGAGTCAGAGACTCGTGGGGTCCCAGATCCCCAGGGTCAGGGACCCGCAGAGATGCATAACCACAGGGTCATTTATCTGCAGAGTCACAGACATGGGGTGACAAACCCGTGGGCTCCCAGTCCCACAGGGTCAGAAGCCCCCAGGTTCACAGACCTGTGGAGTCAGCAACCACCCGGGTCAGAGACCTCCAGAGTCAAAGACCAGCAGGATTAGAAACCCACAGGGTTACAGACCCATGAGGTGACAGAACCCCGGGGTTACAGACCTGTGTTAGAGACCTCCACGGTCACAGAGTCACAGACCCATGGGGTCAGCTACACCTGGGGTCACCGACACACAGGGTCAGTGATCTGTGGGGTCACAACCCTGTGAGGTCAAAGACCCACCAACCCAGAGACGTGGATTCACAGACCTACAGGATCAGAGGCTCCCAGAGTCAGGGACCTGCAGAGACATAGACCCACGGGGTCAGAGATGGTAGTGCTCAGGGACCACTGGGGTCAGAGACTCATGTAGTCAAAGACCAGTGGGGTCAGACATTCTTGAGGCTCACAAACCGCAGGTGTCAAGAGACCTGCGCGGTCAGAGATGCCCTGAGTCAGACCCTCAGGGTAACAGACCCGTGAAGACAGACACCCTTGGCGTCACAGACCCGCAGGGTGACAGACCCATAGGGTCAAAGACTCCCCAGGGTCTGTGACCCCCAGGGTCTGAGACCCCTGCATCAAGGACTCACAGAGACACAGACCCGCTGGATCAGAGATCCACAGTGTCATACAGCCGCGGGGTCAGGGACTCACGGGGTAACGGACGGGCAGTGTCACAGACCCCAGAGGTGACAGACCCAGGTTGTAACAGAAGCCCGCGGCCAGATTGCCGCGGAGTCACAGACCCGCCGCTCTGCCCCTGCGCTCCACGCACCGCCAATCGCCACCCCCGCCGCCATGACGACACCGCCTCCCGCCGAGCGGGGCGGTGCGGACACACGTGTCGCGCCGCTGCGCAGCGCCGAGCACCAACCCTGGCACCGGCACCGGTACCAGGGTTGGCACGACACAGGCCCAGGCCAAGTCAGCCCGGGGCTCCAGCATTGCTGGGGAACGCTCGCACCCGGGAACGGGGTCAGGGATGTGGAGATCCTCCACCCTGGCACAGGGCACCGGTGCCACTGGAGCTGTTCAATCGGGTGGCACTGTCTCACGCAGGAACCCTGGGGGACACCTTTCTTTCCTCCTCTTCGCCCCGGGTAGCATCCCGGGCTGTTCTCCCTGGGAACCCCCAGGCAGTGGGTGTGGTGCCAGGTGTCTCTCCACCAACATTTTTCAAGGCATGGCTGCCACACATACCCAGTCTTCCTCATGGCAGCTGCGCACCTTGTACCTCAGAAATTAGAGGGGACTCTACCCGGGCACCTGCACCTGGACACTCCCGCACCCTCCTGGCAGTACCCCAGACACCAGGTGGGTGATCTGCAATGACACCTTGTGCCGGGCAGGAAGTCACATGGGGCTGGGAGGCAGGGTGTGAAGCTGTGCCCACAGCTGCAGCCTTCCCATTGCTCACCACCACGGTGGTGACCATAGCTGTGCACACATGTCTGTGTGCAACCATGTCACACTGGGCATGGTGACATGGGCCTTCGGGTGACCTTGGAGTGCCTCATAGTACTGGGGAGGGTGTCATTCAGTGTGTGTGTGTGCATCCACGTGAGCATGTGCCCAGGTACCAGGGCAGGCTGGGCTGCTGTGGCCATGCATTGTTACCACCCCCCTGCTGGTGCTGCTGCCCAGTGCCAGTGTGCCACTGTTACCACCCTGTTGATGCCAGTGCCCAGTGCCAGTGTGACTCCCCAAGTAATGAAGCCCAGTGCCAGTACATGTGTGTCAGCATGCCGGTGCCTCTTGTGTGAGCCCGAGTGCTGCTCCCGGTGCTGATGCCAGCCCGAATGCCAGTGCCGCCATGCATCCCTTACTGGCGAGGGTGCAGGTGCCAATGCGGGTGCAGTTCCCCGTGCGGGTACCGGTGCGGATACTGGTTCCGATGTGGGTGCCGGCGCGGCTCCTGTAGGTGTGCAGCTCCCCGTGTGGGTGCGAGTGGCAGTGGCAGTGCCGGCACCAGTGCAGGTACCGGTGCAGTTACCGGTGCCGTTGCGGGGCTCCTCCTGTGCGCACGGCGGTCACCTTGGTGGCGGGGCCGGGCCGGGTGGAGAGGAGCAGTGCGCTCGGGTTGGGCACCGGTGCCCCGGCTCCAACCATCCATCGGGGCGCCGACCCCAGTCGCCCCCCCCCTCAGTGCCTGCGGGCCGCGCCCCGCCGGATCCAGTCCCCGCGGCTCCATCTCTCTGACGCGGCCTCATCCCTGCCCGGTCCCGATCTCAGTCCCGGCGGCGGCGCGGCGCCCGGTGCGGGCCATGGCGGCGGCGGAGGCAGGCGGCGCTGCGGCGGCGGGGGCCCGGCGCGGCCCGGGCGGAGAGTGGAGCTAGGCGGGAGGCGGCCCGGGATGTCCAGGATGAACGTGGCCCTCCAGGAGCTCGGACACGCCGTGAGTGCCGGAGGCAGCGGTGGGGTAGGGCGGGGGCAACGGGCGGGGAGT
>JANHGN010009227.1:0-48443 GCA_024605025.1 Megaceryle maxima
TCTTATATGATTAGAGAGATATTCTATACAATTAAATAAATATTTTTTAAAATGAGACTTTTAAGAAAACATTCTCCGTGAATATGACCATGGAATTGCTGCATATGCTACGCAATTTATCATACCACATATTGTTTAGTTGTAGACATTAAAATAATCCTAACTGATACTAAGCAGACAAAAAAGATGTCCAGCATCCCAACAGGTCCATAAGTGGTCTTTTTCTCAGGAAATTATGCAGCTTATTAGTCAATGAGTCCAGTCTCAGTCTTGCCATATTGCCAGTCCAGCACCTTAGTCTTGCCATATTGTGCTTATGAGGGTGTACTTCATTAATTTTATCTGTCTGCTTTTGATTAAAACATTTTAGTAGCCATTTTATTACTCCAGTATTCCAAAAGCTGGTTTAAAAGCTATTTTTGGTAAATTTCAATACCGATAAAATAATGACAATTCAAGAGGATGGACAAGCTTTTTCACAAAACCACCAAAATCTGTGGCTTTTCTACAGACGTGGACACTTTTTGCATATTCCTATATTTTTCTAGTAATTACAGAGGTTTTTGCTGTGTTTTTGGTTTTGGTTTATTTGTTTCCTGGCACATTGTTTCTTCACTTTAAAGCACTGATATGTATTGAAGCATCATTTTTTTTTCAGTATCCAGAAATGTCTTCTGTTCAAATTTACAACACAAGAGAAGAAACCCAGCAGTCATTATTGTTTATGTTGCATCCAGCCTACAACACAGATATTGGAAATAACCTGCAGGTCATTAAAAGACTCAAGCAGTATATCATTCATGCAACTATTTTCAAAAATGCGTATCAGTGAATGATTTACCACATTGTGGTTTAAGTTAACAGTGGCACCAGCACTGTTCAGTGGACTTTAGCGTACTGACTGCAGCCTATGATCTCCACAGAAAACATGCAGCAGTCTGTTTAGGCACATACAGTGCTTTCCAAAAGAAAAAAAAATATATATATAATTTTAGTAAGGGATTTCAGGAGCATTTCATCCTTACAGTAGTCTTATGAGTACTGGTGATGCATTGTAAAACAGAGTATATGATATGAAGCCCTATCAGCAACAGGCTATTGTTGAGATATTAGTGTGAGGAGACATGAGGAGATTATATTCAAGCTGGGGCTAAGAACGAATGAAAGAAAGAAGCAGCAATGCTGTGACAAACCAAGGTCTTTAGGCAGTAGCTTTCTTTAACACATAAGTGTAGTGTCTTTGGACCTCTGTAATGACATCCTTATCTTTTATTCTGTGACTAATTCAGGCTGTGATTCATCTTACCTAACTTGAATATTTGGACCTTGTTTCTCTCCATAGCTTTTGCAAAAGACTATGAATCTCTGCAGTTTAATTCACCACTCCTGTGTTAGATGACAAGGTACCTGGATGTGACTCTCTCCTTACCAACAGAGGCAATGTCCACTCAATTTTTGTTTTGTACTCTACTGTTGAAGCATTTCTTAAGGAATTAGAACACCCAACTTCTATGACCTCCTCAACCTACATGTACCCAGGTCAAAGAGAGTTTCCCAGTCAGAAGGTAACATGGGTACTAGGCAAGGGTCTTCCCATTTCTAACTGAGTCCCTGTGAATATGAGAGACAGCATCCATGGGTTAAATTCAGTCCTGAGCCTGTGTGCAGAAGCATGCGGGGGAGAATAGGGTGTCTGACCTGACACGAGGAGTACTTCAGCTTCCTATCCCCTCACTGCCTCCAGTAAGTTACAGAAACAATTGGAAGAGGAGCCGGGGTGGGGGGGGCAGGTGGGAAGTTAAAAGGATATCTCAGTGCAGGAAGTGGCTTCATCCTCTGAATCCATAACTTTTTACAAGGTACTTAACCACAGGCCACCAACAGAATCCTAGGTTAATGAAGACTTTTACAGCACATCCTCATCTCTGGCATGCCTTAGTGGTGTCCTGAAGGATCCCAGGAGTCAGTGCATTAGATACTACTAATGCTTTTCCTAACAAGCAACCCATGGAAAGCACTGAGAACATAAGGGACAAATTCAGCACTGCAAAACAGTTGCATAGCTGGGATTAGTCATACCAACATCTGTTCACAAATATCAGCCTAAACACTCAAATTTCCATATACTTAAGTAAGCCTTATTCCCCCTCATCCCTCTGTTCCAGCTGCATTTAACTAGACCTTCTCATTGGTGGTACCACTATGAAATAATTGATATTCCTGTTACAAGATCTTTACTTCCTTAATTTTCTCCCTGTGGAAATTTATCTAGGCATAAACGTGTTTGCATTTTTAATATATCTCTGTCCAGGTTTTCGGTTACAGCAGACTTGGGAATGCTTGGTAAACAAATTTGGAAAGTTATTTGCAATTAACATTCATAATGTAGATAATTCTAACAATGAAGTCAAATTCACCTTTCTGGCTCTTGAGTCACTTTGAAGAAAAATTCCCTATAAAATTCATACCTACTTTTAAAATGCTTGCTCTAGTCTATTGCTCCCAATGCAATCACTTAGTCACTTCTCCAAACTTAGTTTTTATTTTTTCTATGAATAATTTCTGAGGAAGAAATAATGGAACTTTGATTACCAAAAATATACTGAAAAAAAGTAGCTATGAAAAACTTAATAGGTTCTTCTGGTGTCTACATCACTCTACTGGAGCAAAGAATAAGCCCATTAAGACTATGCATGAAGAGGTAGCGAGGATCAATAGATCTCTAATGTGAAATAGGTGATGCTGAGGATTGGATGTTGAACTGCTGTGCATGTTTCACCTCCTATATGTAAATGGAAACACTTATTACCAAATATGTATTTTCATTTATATACAGGAACTGAAATAGATATAGGTATAAGCATAGGCATAGGCAGGTATATATACAGAGATGGAAATACCCACATCTTAGCTTCATGTTTTATTCCTGTGATGACCAGATTGCTCACATTCTTAAGTAAAGCCCTTATACTTTGTGTCTGGTTGTGCCATCACAGTGTTACAAAATATTTTTGTTCTGGTCTTTGTTAGGATACTTTAATACACTTCTATATGGATTCAAGGAAAGCTAATATGAATTATATACCGATTAGTCATTTTTGACAAAATGATCCACAAAGAGCTGCTGCCTTCCTGAAATAGGAAATCAGGTTGTCCCCCTGAAAAACAGAGATACTGACATTTCGAACTCTGTGGTCTTTTCCAACCTTTCATCTGACACAAATAAGTCCAAATATAAGACTGATAAACACTGAGCAATTCTTTATAATAGCAGTGTTCCTTGATTGGTGATATGAATCAAATACATGGAAAATGCTAGAAAGATAATTCTTCATTATCCTCTTTGCCCAGGTGCAAATTTGTATTGAGTGCATCTCACAATAGTACAAGAGATATAATAACTGATGAAAGAATTGTACTGGTGTTTAGAAGAGTGAAAAAGTTGCTACCTGTCAGAATAAGCCCTGACAGTTTTCAATATTTGTGTGCAGGAAAAATCTAGTGTGAGTAGAAGCAGGTGGACAGGCCAGCCAGCAAACCTTTAAACTGAACATACATCATCCTTATTTCCACTGTTTTGCTTGACTATTGACTACATGTCAGTCAACTTCTTTTAAAATATCTGGATAAATATTATGGCAACAGTAAGCTCAAACAAATACAGTGTGAAATATACTGATGTTAAAGATACCTAATAATCTATTCAGTGGGTTTAAAAGTGTTCACAGAAAAGAAATATTTTATTCATGTTCAGTTATTTATCTGTCTCTCAGTCTATATGACTTATTTTCAAACAATGAGATGTCTAAAGTCAGCAGTTCCAAATAGACTTAATTTTTTTTTTTCCAGCTCAGCAAAGACCTTTAATTTGCTTCCAGTACCCATGGTTTGAAACTTAAAATACTAACATTTATCCACTATATGTGCCTACCTCTGTGCACCCTAAGGCTATATCTATATTAGCAAATAGCACAGCCCAGTGGGAGCAGATTTGTGCAGCACAACAGTTGGTGCTGCCAGCTGATGCCCATGAGTTGAATGAATTTCAGAGTTTCACTGCAGACCACCTCTAGTCCAGTGTCACAGCTTGGATGATTGTTAGCAATCATCACTAGATGAACCCCTGGGATGCATATTCCAGCTTAGTTTTATCCAAAAGAAATCCACTTAGTGTGCTTCAAGACAGTTTTACAATGTGAACTAAAGCAGGGTAGGTGAGCCCCATCACAGGTCTGCTTTCAAAAATGTGCTCCTGATCCAAACTCGGATGCTAATATAAAGGCATCTACAGAATTTATCTGAAGTACTTATCAGGCAATGGCTAGTATGGGAAACAAACATTTGGAGAAGCAATGTGTCATGCAAAGAGGAGGGGTACCATGCCTTTGTATCAAAAATGAGAAATATTAAAATGTGTGGGGTCTTTGGGGTTTTTTTTGTTTGTTTGTTTGTTTTTCTTTTTTTTTTTTTTTTCCCCCCTGAAAAAGAAGCCTTGTTTTCACTTCTTTTAATCACTATCAGTAAGAGGTTCCTCCAGGTTTCCATCTGTGTTTTCCAATTCCTTCTGTATCCTGGGTAGTCTGTTAATTTAATTAAGTGACCTTTAGTCTGCTGCTTTGTAAGTCAATATTATCCCTCTGAGTTTTGTAAATCATATTACTTTGACCTATAGTGCATGCCAGCTATCCAAGTGAGACTGTTCTTACTGTCTTTTGTTAAAGGACTCCTATTCCTGCCAGTTCTCCTCAGACAAAGGACAAATTAGCAGTGGACCTCTTTTTCACAAAGTAATTTTGCATTCACCACAACTTTCATTGTACTTTGAGCTCTCCTTGCGAGCTGTTTTATCTGATTTCTATTTCAGTTGTCAGCTGTTTGCTTTTTTCTTTTCTTTTCCTCCGTCCTCATTAATCAGACATGCATCACTTTCATAATGCCTTTCTGTCGCTGTGGTTTCCCAGACATCACTGCCTGAGTATGTCTGCTTTTACCTTACTCAGGTTCTGACTTTCCATATTTCATCTCCTTATATGTGCTAAGAGAAAGCAATGTTAGACTTGAGCTTACTGAAACTGTAAGTGCTCTCCATCAATTGCTGTCTGTGGTAGTTTTACCAATGCCACTGTCTTCACATTGTATCAGGATCCCAGACCCTTCTATCTGTATCTCAGGTCTGTAGAGTCCAAACCACCTGTTCCTTGGGAAGACAACATGATTAATATCTTAAAATACTAATTTTGAAAATAAGGCTTTATTAACTGCTAATGGTATTTCATACTTTGCATTTGTAACTACATTTGATTTTTAATCTGGTTAGAAGTTAACTTTTCTGTTCAACTGTGAATAAGAAAAGTAGAAATTTTATCTGGAAAAATATGAACTTAATTATTTATTAAAATTCAATGTATAACTTTTTTCTCTGAAAAGCCTGAAACCAGGAAATACTTGGCGTCATTCCCATCAGATTCCCCTACATACAACGTTCATCATGGGTTATGAATCTTCCTGATCAACTCAGTTTCTGAAAGCAGCCTTCAAAATAAGTCAACATGTTTTATAAAGCAACATCTATTATATTCCCTTTTCAAGATTACTTTGAATGTTACTCGTTGTTGATAAACAGACACACACAAAACCTTTATTTTTTGGTTTTAGGAAAATGGAAGATATGCTGTGTTCTTCAGGGTAACTGACAAAAGCACAAAGGAAAAACATCCACCTGAAGTTTATTTAAATTAATATAAAAATATTTTGTGCTGTTTCAGCTATGCTTGCACATGATAAAGCTTGATTACCTTATGACAAAACAAAAAAACATTCATCCTTCCTAAGTAAGCTGAATTCAGTCTTAATGGCTTTTCAGTTTACAATATGAAAAGGTTTGGAAAAATTTGAATATAACTGAAAAGTACTAAGAAATGGGATAAATTGGTTAGTGATCATCATGGTTTGTATTCAACCTTGAACAAAGGAATTGAAATCTATTTTGCTTGGATGACTTACAATTTCTTAACTTGAGTGCATTTCCTTGTTTCCACTTTTTACTCCATGTTATGTAATATGGTTTACAAAACCAGCACACTTTGCAAATTCAGAGCATATGTTATAAAATATGTTTAATTTTTAATATATACAAGATCTGAGTTTCACCTATTAAGATCATCACTTTCCAGAAGATGTTCTTCTGTATCCATGATACAGTCTATATAAACATTAACTGCATAAAGATTCTTCCAAATTTTAAACAAAACAGAGAAACAAATAAGAAGAATAAGTCTTCCACATATGTAGATGTAAGCCTATAAGCAGGACAGGACTGGGGAAGAACAGGATGTTTTTTAGAATTTAATAGACATAACCAAACAGAAACCAGATAAACAGCCCATGTGCTCCGTTATTACCTCAATACAGAAACTGCAAAAAGAGATGCCATCAAACATACAAAGTAATAGCTAACATTTGTCCATTGAAAAACTCTTTTAAGGTATGCAACAGTTGCAAATTATAGGTTATTTACTGTAGAAATGTCAGTGTTAAAACACTTAGCAATGAATAAGAAACAATAAACAGTTCCTAAATTTTATTGGGCAGTCTGTCACAGAAAAATTGTTCATAGCTTTTTTTCTTTCCACATCAGTGGCAGCTAACTCCAGCTTCATAAATCTCAAAATGTCACTTCTGTGTGTGCTCACTCTGAACTTTTCTTTGGATTGGAACAAATTGTTATGGTTCGGAATATGCAATATATAAAGCACATTTTTTTTATTGAAGTGAAGCATGAAGTTTGAATACCTATTTCTTCAAGCAAACCAATAAAATGACTATAGATTTTGAAGGACTATATAAGGCTCAGGATGAACCACATAGGAAGCTTCATCAGGAAGCCCTTAATGTAACAGGAAGATGTCAGAGAAGTCCCCTACTGCTCTGTGTCCAGTTTCAGAATTTGTTTTATGAAGGTAGGCTCAGATCATGAAATGTATGTTCTTCATTTTTTTTTTTCCCCATAATAATTACATGTCTCAATCTGGAATTCATATTGGAATTCAATATCTGGTGTAGTATAATGATATTCATGGCAACTTGAAGATCTGTGACTGTAGTAACCATGGTCATTTGATGCCCTGTGATACACATTCTGTGACATTCATTTACTTTCATTTTCCTACTCTGCACTGACACTTGGATGCCTTTTGGATCCAGTTCACTCTCTCCAATGCAAAGAAGTACAACTGGCAACTTTCTGTATCTGCAAAAAGGGCACTCATGGAAGAATCATCCTTAGAAACCTTACATAACACCCAGACAGCAGACAGCTTTTCAGAGGAGCTAATATTCTTTTCTGAAAATACTACTGCATACTTGCATAGCTGCCCAGTGATTTCAGCATTGTACAGGCTTCTTACAGATCCGAAGTATTAATCCCTTTGGTTTTGATCTCAAGTCAGAGGTTGACTCTCTTAGAAAGCAAGCAGCAGGTTTAAGGACCAAGCTTGCATATGCCATGTTGCACTGCTGAACTTAAAAGGAGATTTTGGACATTTTGAGACTTGTTCAGCCCTAAGAAAAAAAGGCTAAGGGGAAATGTTATGGTTGCCTTCAGATGCCTAATGAAAGACTATAGTGAAGACAAAGGCAGTCTTCTTCCGCATTTGCAGTGAGAGTACAAGAGGCAACAGACACAAGCTGCCCCAAGGGAAATCCCAGATAGGAAAATTATCACTGTGGCAGTGCAACAGGTTGCCCAGAAAGGCTGGGAAGTCTACGTCTTTGTGGGACTTCAGGACTTGACTGAAGAAGGCCCTGAGCAGCAGGCCTACTTTGAGAGGGGGTTTGGCCCAAATGACCTGGAAAAGTACTTTCCAACCTGCTTTATTATGCTCTGATTCTATGAAAGAGAGCTCCTATAACTGCTTTTGCTGATGAATATTGTTTTAATCCTACAGTTGCTTCAGTCCTGTGGTACATCTGAGAAATAAAGTGACGTTTAGCAGATATGGTGGGAGAAAATATGTAACCCCATTCATTTGCCACTATTTTGCATTCCTGCTTCTTTAAGAATAATCCATCACACAGGCTTTTCTATAGAGTCAAGTGCAGATTTCACCCTCAGCAGTCTCCTTCCTGGACTGTGCATAGGTTAGTCACTCAGCAAAACAGATACTGCATTTTCTAACTTTTATTTATATGTTCATGTTTAATAGCAAAAAGTGACACCATCTTATTATGCACTGTTCCTCAGTACAGATAATATTTAGACACGTGCGTTATAAAAAGGCTTGCAAGAACAAATCCTATTCACTGTGAATGATTATGCATCAAGGTTTTAACTACAGACTGGTTGTAAAATATTTTTCCTTTCAGCTCCATGCTAGCATGCTTTTGATGCTGACACAGACTAGATATTAAAAATACCACATGGAACAATGTTTCATCTACTGCAAAGCATTATGCAATGCAGAGGAAGAGCAGTTCAGGATTGCACAAGATATTTTACGTGGATTATAGGGGATAAACTAAAGACAGGAAAAGAAGGTATCAGTGGTGATCTGAAGAAGAACAAGTACAGGGAAAGAGGGAGAGGAGAATAAAAGGTCATAAGCAAACAGGTTGCTGGCCTGGCTGTTCTGTTTACCTGTTCAGCAGTTTGTCTTGTTATTAAAATCATATTCTAATTATTTCTCTGAGTTTGGAGATCATCTCTTCTGTGTGCATGTGTGACTATGGAGGTCTGAGTGTCAACATTCAGAGGTCAGACCATAATTCATACATAGTATGGTGCCAGCAACTACAAAGGCCATAGGACATGTTGTGTGAGTGTGAATGTTAGTTCATAATCATTAGTAAGCATCACGTGTAACTCTCTGGTGATTATGATAAGTGATTTATGAACCATATATTGGTGCTGCCATAATCCTGTGTTTTACTGGAGAGAATAAAGCAGTCTGCAGATAGGCTACTGGAGGAACCAAGAGGTCCACACCAACATCTGGAAGTACCATGGTGCATGGGAGTTGACTACTCTAAGGTCCTAAGTCTTGGACCCACCATTCAGGTGTGTGTGTCTCTGTGTGCAAGGCAATTGGGTGTCCAGAGGACCCAGGGGCCTGGACTGTGGGTAGATTGGGCATGTAAGTCCAGGTATGGGAGGGATAGAGGGTGCATGTATGTGTGTGCATGAACACGTGTGTACATTTGAGCTCCAGCAACTGAGTGGGGCTGAGTGTATTAACCCTATCCTATCCAAACCCAGGACAGTGACACAAGGGCTCACAAGCCCAGGTGCCAGCAGCCAGGGACACTGGGATCCATGGACATCTGTGATTCATATTGCACATATATATGTACATATATAAACCAAAACAATTGAACAAATATATTTCCCAGTAACAGGCCTTCATCCCAATCATCCAGAGAAAGAAACAGGATGAGAATGTTGGTGTTACTCCTGCTTGTTTGAGTGTGGGGGTTTTTTTGTGTTAATCTGTGTAGCTGACTGTGAGTATATGTACTGTGTGTGCACACACCTTCTGGGAACACATTCTCAGCCTCACTACTGACTGAGCCTCTGTACATGGAACTGCAGCAAGCTCAACCCCTAATGACATATCAGATTTGGCAGCTCCTAGAATTAGTGATATATTTCTTAGAGACTAAACAATTTTTACTTCTTCAAGTAGTGCTTGCTAAGCAGGTTACTCATCTACAACTAGAATTACCTGAAAGAATTATCCCTACAGATGAATGCTGTCCTTGCTTACATGTCCAGATTTCATTTCATTTATGATTGTGAACATGGAGCCATGTCTCATATGCACCATTGATATAGCATCTCTTGACAATATGGCTATGCAAACTCACATTGTCCATACTCTGAGAAATTAGAAACATGCTTTAAGTATCGCTAATGATGTATAAGTATCTGATAAAAGCTGTTAGTGTCTGCCATAGGGTAATTACCTTACACACTATTTCACGGTGTTTCGGTTAATTGCAATAATAATAGACTTCTGATTGCATTCAAAGGAGGAAAAAAAAGGAGGTGAATAAAGGGAGGTAGGAGAGAGATGAACAATTAGCAAACTTTACACTAGTCATGAAGAACATGGACAGGAAATAAATTCAGGGATTATGCTGCGTGACATCACATCATATTGCTTTTTAATGATTACTAACAAATCCCTGATTAGTGTTGTCAGCCTTCATAGCAACCAGGAGAGAGCCAATTCATAAATCCTGTTGTAGTCAGTGACAGATGTACTTCTGTTAATTTTCACTTAGCAAATGATAGAAAACTCTTGAGACTCTGTGATTTTATTTTTAATGCTTATACAGTCACTTGACAACATGTAGAATGTCAGTACCAGTGAGAATATAAATCCCACTGGGCAAAGGCTAAGAGAAAGCCTATAATGGGAAAGCAGAAATAACTCCCAGGGGTTGTATAATTAAAAAGAAGAGTATCTGAAACACTCTACAGAATAAATTGTTGACAATGGCTGAGTTTTTAAACTCAGGATAAGCATAAAAATGTTTCATCTTGAGAATTTAGCAGTTTAAAGCAGGGCCAGCTGCTGGAGCATGTGCCCCAGGTTCTGACCTGGTTATAACACATAGCATGAATTATAGAGGACAAGTTTCCTATTTATTGGTTGTTGAGGTGAATGGAGGCTATTTCCAGCAAAAAATGGACTTTTCTCCCTGAATGTGCTCAAACATGAATATTTCTAAACCTGAAGGAGTGCAAGTTCAGAACCAATGTCTAGTGCTTCCTAGAGCCCTTAAGTGAAGAGGTGGAACTGTCTCTCACACAAAAATTGGAGTCTGTGCACAAAACCATTGTTTGGGAGTTGTGGACATAAACAAATAATCCATAATGCCTGAAAAATATTTTTTCATTTTTGATAGCCAGAGTCCTTTATTTTGGACATCAGAATATTGATTTAAGTGACTACCTATTGAATAGTTAAGTTTGAAAATACCATCATATCCCGAAAAAGCTCCATATCAGCAGGAGATACATGGAAAGTAAAAATCACAAGGGTCACTTTATTTTCAGCTTCCTTTTTATTTGTAAATTTTTGATTCTTTGGGCTATGAACAACACGGTAAAGTAATTTGATTGAACTGATCCACTAAAAATGTTAAAGTTTGTTCACAACCCATTTTGTATTATGATGGCACCTAAATTTGTGAGTTTTCCTAAGTATCAGAGAGTTATGGAGGTTAATGATACAGCATTTCAAATGTATTTGATGACAATCAAGAGTTTCAACATTTGCTTAATTTTTTTTTTTTTTTTTGAAGTGAATATGTGAACATATATATTTGCTGTCTAGAACACTTTCTGCCATCCTGGCATCAAAGAGCATTCCTGGCAAGGAACTTTGGAGCAAGAGGCAAACACATCAGAAGAAAGGGAGTTTGATTCAGTGCTCATTAAAGCCAACGAAAAGATTCCCAGAAACCCTAGGAAGCTCTGAGTAAGTTCCAAGGATTCCTGTTTCTACAGTTACATTTGATTCAAACAATTTATGCTTCTTTCCTCTTTCTTTTTTTTTCAGTGAAGCCTCTGCTATCATGCCCACTGAATCAGAGTAAGAAGCTCTATGTTTGCCATGCATGAAAGGCTCCTCTAGCATCTGAAGCATTTTGATACTCACACAGTGTAGCTCCCACTCTCACAGTTAGGGCAGTGAGTGAACTTCTGTGACATAAAGAGATGTTGCACCAGAGTCAATTAGTGACACACTTCAGGAAATATCCTAATCCTTACTGGAAGCAGTTTGTTACCTAGAACAATAGCACTTCCAGGCAGGTGACATGGAGCTCTTTTAATTTAAGAACCCTCTGATCCTTATCTGCCTTTCCTGTCTGTCCTCTGTACTGCCACTGTGTGAATGACATGTCCATAACAGAAATGCAGAAGCTGTATATAGCTGTTAAGAAATCAGCCTTGCCAGGCATTCCCCAGCTACGCTACATGTCAGAGCATCATTTTTTTGAGCTTTGGGCCTTCTTCACCATGAGTAGAGGATTTTGAAATCTTTTGTAACAGTTACACAATCAATTCCCATTAGTAAAAGAGCAGGATAAATTCTCACAGTATTCATGTAGGTGAACCCAGGGTTTCTTTAGTGAACCAAAAGTAGACACTGTCTAGCAAACCTAAAGGGCTGTGATTAATTTTTTTATTTATACTGATGTATTTACAATCTGGCAGTCTTTTAAGCACTGATGTTTACTCAGAACTGATACTTCTAGAAGAAACACGCATGAATTTCTTGTGCTCCCTTCATCATAAGCAAATTTATGTAAATGCAGGGGTCTAATCTTGTTATTGCTACCACATATATATGTAATAGTTCAACCGGTTTCACTAAGCCACCTTAAAAAATCTGAGCACCTGAAACCTGCATTGTTCTTAAATAAGTAAATATAAAGCCATCATATAAACTGTTCAAATGAAGATATTTTTCCAAGTGTCTTACTCCATTAGGAATTCAACCATCCATGCTCACTTCCACCTCTGATTTTGCTTCATTCAGCCATGAGCTTCTCCCAGGCTGTCATCCTGCACTTGTGCTAACTGTCTTTTCCTAGTGCCCTTTTTTTTTTTGTTTATTCACAAAAGCTAACCTGTACCAGCTATCAGTTAGCACATCACCTCAACACTAGGATTCTTTCCATGGATGAAAGCAAAATTCAAAGTAAGGAAATCTGAGTAGAAATTCGAGGCACACATGCTAACAGCCATGACAGCTGGGGATCAAACTTGGACTTCATGTCAGCAAAACCAGAGTAACAATTGGTGTTTTCCATGTGACTTTCAAATGAAAACAGTCTACAGATGTTCCCAGTGTCCTTCTATTACCAGAAAGCAGACAGCACAATTTTTTTTTTTTTTTTTTTTATGGCTCCATCCCCAGATGGCAGTTTGAAGGGAACTGCTCCAAAGAGTGTTAGCAAAGATCTCGAGGAAATTACACTTCAAACTAATGCCTGTGGAATATAATAGGTTTTTCAGAGTAAGTCACATGTCCTTTCTGAAAAATCAAGTCCCCTAACATATGTACCCATAAATATGAATGCAGTAAAGCTTATTAATAAGCTTTTAACAACATTCATCATCTCACTAGAGCATACCATTTTATTAACATTCCATTTCATTAACTTCAAAGCTGCTATGGGCAGTATCGAGAAGTCACAATGAAGCAAAAGAGTTTTTAATATCTTGAGTTTTTAACATCTATGGGGAAAGAATTCTATTCTTTGGAAACAGATTCTTAAAAGATCTAATTGACAGCTGATGTTATGTCACAGAAAGGCAGACTTTTCTGGGGACAACCAGGAGCTTGTGCTCAGGCTAGAGAACAAATGTACAACCTGCTCCTTGAGACGAGAAGGGGATGTTAGAGGGAAGTAAGGTTTTTCCCTACAGATGTGTGAGACCACAGTATGTTACTTTGTGAGCAGCTTTGCTGAAGTCAGCAGGAATAACAGATTGGAAATACAATAAATTAAATAATAAATTAAATAAATAAATAAAATAATTAATTAAATAATAATAAACAAATAAAGGTTGATGACACAGACTCCTTTAAGAATAAATACTGGAAAAATCATAAGGCAAAGGGCTTAAGTCACATCGTTGTGAATTCCATTTGAGGAAAACCAACCTTTCTTGTCCATAATCCTTACTGTAACATTAGAGAAATACATATTTTGGGGGAACAAAACCCAAATACTTAATTTTCATCAAACACCTTGAAGTCCTTAATATACCAAGAGAGTCTAACCTTCCTTGTATGGGACAATGTGCACAAGCACCTGGAAGCACATACTGCCAGATCATGATCAGCTGACTTTCTGCCACCAATAGATTTGGCAACTGAAATACTTTATGGAGCCATGCAGCTCAGAGTCTTCTTTAGTCTTACCTCAGTCATTACCAAAAAACCTCTGATAGTTCCTTTTCTACCCTCATAAACATGCACTATATAAAGAAGTGACAAGACAGAAGCAAGGGGAAATCTGACTTTTGAGCTGTCTACAATCTGAAATATTACAGAAGTACTGAGAAAAGAAACAGAATCATTTCACCCACACTGCAGATCTTGCATGTAGGAAGACTCCTTGAGCATCCAAGCATTCCCTTTGTCTTAAGTGGGAAGACTATTCAGCTGAGTAAGGATTACAGATGTCACTTGAACGTGCAAGATGGGGACCATTTTTTCTGCACTGCCTGAGCTGTTCTGGCTGGTAATCAGTACAAAAAGCCAGCTAAATGGAAAATACCAACTTTAAAGAAAGGTTTGATTTATGGCTTGCACTGTGTGCTCACTCCAACTCCAGCAATAAAAGAAAGATATTACTTCAGTGCTCATTAATTATTTATTACCAGCTATCTGTACCTCTGAACTACTCCTGCTGCAGAAGCCACTGTGCATTTATGGTAATACATCAGACACAGATGTTTTCAAATTCCCTCTAAAGCCATAAACAGGGATGCCAGCTGTCCAGCTAAGTTAGAGAAGCCCTGATTTATTGAAACAGATTTTGCTATTTAAAAGGCCTAATGTACAAGCTCTAGGTAAGATAGGCATATACACTCTGATATATTAAACAAGAGAACAAAAAAGAGTCAGAAGTCTTTTTGTTGCCCAACCATGTGGTTGGTGAAATAAAGACAGATGGAAACATGTAAACACCAACTTTTTTATAGCAATTCTGATATTGAAAATTCTCACTAGAGCTTCCCCAGCCTAACTTGCTTTGCAGTTTTGCAGTTTGCAGTCATATGCTTGCATCCTAAACAGCCAAGAAGCTTTCACTACCTTTCATGCAAAACCAGTTCTGCAAAATAACATGATTCTAATCTTTTTCCTTTCCATCATTTGTTTCCTGTAGGGCTTGATCCCTCAGAAAATTATGTATACCTATTCAACACACTTCAATCACTTAGGATTTTTATAGGACTAAAAATACTTGCATTGCAGAAGAGAAAAATGCCACGTGAATCTCCCTATAGATATAGGATTTCTTAATTCTTGTGCTTTCTCTCACTTTCATTCAAAGTATATTTTTATTTCTAGGTCATGGGGTTGATGCTATTAAACACTGTTCAAGCTTGAAATGTTCAAACTCTCTAGAAGTACAGGTTCAGGTCAGAGATCTAACCTGATACCAGCTGATATAAATCAAAATATGTCTGCTGAGCTTTGAATTAGGTGATAACTAAGTACCAAATTCTTTCCTTTCTGTTGAGACTAGAAGCATGGTTTTAACTAGATAATTGAGTTGTAGCATGATGGATTTATATTTCGTCCTGTATAGATTCCCTTCTGGAGGTAAGTAAATACAATAAAACAGAATACACAATTCAGCCTATTTTAAAATACTGATCAGTCTCTCTCATTTGTTAGATGTCTGTAAGTATGAAGCAACAAACCACAGAAACATCCAAGCAGCAAATACTCCCTGCTGGCTAATTGATCTTACTAAGAAGCATACACTTATCCAGGAAGAGTCCCAGTTTGACAGAGCTGATAGTTCATTCAGTGCAAGCTAAGGTTAGTGTGCACAGCACACCATTGTACCTTGCAGACATATTACAGATCGAATAACAAACCCATGATGCACATGCAGAGAGGAGAAATCCAGAAAAATAAACACAGAAGGGAAAAAAGAATGTATTAACTGCACCAAGTTGTCTGTGAAACACTTATTTTCCTTATTTTTAGTCACTTACTTGCTGAGGCAATATTGACAGTGTAAGAGTCCTATTGACCTGCCTGCAAGTATGTCCTACCACAATCCATGTTAGTCCACTGCAGTTGTCAGATTCAGTGTATTTCAACATTGTAAAGCTCAGAAGGAACATCATAATGTAGCAATGAGATTAAAAGATTGTGATCCTTATTAAAATAACTAACTAACTAAAAATGTTTTTCAACAATTCCATAAGAAAAGAATAAACTCAGACTTCAAAGTAAGGAAAGAAAAATGAGGAACAAGATTTTGTCCAAAGCTTTGTCGAGTATGTGTGTTCTTAAACCAAATTCTGTTGATCAGAGGCAAAAAGACTCGAAGATACTCCTGAGTCATAGATTTGGGGAGGGTGCTCGAAATGCATCATATTTTCTTTCCTTGTTCTTTTGCTCTTTATCTTGCATCCACCCTTGGAGGCTTGTCAGAGACTGGCTACTGAAGTAGGTGGATCTATAATTCCATGCAGCTGCCTCTATGTCCTGTTTATGTGTGCAAGAAACAAGAATTACAGGACATGTATTGGTAACTTCTGATAACATAGGCTTGGGGAGTAAAATTAAATCTTTCCCTGGACTAGAATCAGTAGGTTGGGAACTTTTTAAAGTTTGAAATACCATTTCAAAATGTATAGCTTTCATTAACAACTTTCTTCATTACATAGACAGTTCAACATTAATTCTGTACATTTATAGTGACACAAATAATTCACACTTCAGCAGTGTCTTCCCTAATTTTAATCAAAGTCTACTTTAAACTGTAAACTTCTCACATACTAATTTTCAGTTGCTATTCTGAGCCAAACAAGGTTCAATTTCAGCTACTTTCCAGATAATTAATTCACCTAGGTATATGTACCTAAGTACCTATGCTTTCAGTATGTGCCAATCAAAGACTGCATCATGTCCAAGCCTGTTAACAACTGAGCCTACAGCAGGACTCTCCATAAATATCTGTTGCTAAGACTCCCCTGTACCTTGAAAATTGTATCCTTATCAGGCCGGGTGTCCTATATGAAGTCCATAGTTGCTAGATCCGGTCAGTTACTCTACAGCATTTCTTGAATTATATCAAAGATATTAAAAAAACCTTACAGAACCATAGACGTGTGCAGATCCTTTCAAAACACTATTTGTCTCCACCTGCAGGACTTTATCCGTGCTATATCAACAAGCAGGACTTATTTAATACCAAACACTATTTAAACAGGAAGGGAATTAAATAGCTAGATCTTCAAATAGAAGACATAAACAGCCTGTTCAGGTGAGGAAATAGATTTAGATGCATTTTTTTTTTCATTGACTTGGATAAGGAACAATCTGTTAAATTTCAGGTAGATTAGTGTTTGAAGAACATACAAACATGATTAGTGTGAATGCTGTGAACCACTTTTCCACAGAGTGTGACATTGCATCAAATGTAAGGATTTATCATATGAATTATTTAAATCCATTTGAATCAGCTTGAAAATAAAGATTTTTCATCAATAAACAAGGCATTTAAAATAATTTAAAATTAAAGTTACTGAGATTCAGAAGAAATATTACAGCTTTACATGGTATTAAACTAGGTTTTATAACAATAAAATATGCCTCAGGCTTGTCCTATTAGATATAAAGCTTTTTATCTGAAAGGATAGATTTAGAAAGTTAGATGATTTAACCATATTAGATAGCTCATTTTTTATTACTATCTGCAATATTGTAGTTCAAGACAGTATTTTATATCAATTGTAACACAAAAAGAGAAACAGCAAGATAAACATTTCTTTCTATCATTGCTTTTCTCCAAAATTATAAAGGTTGATTCTTGCTGATCAAGTAAAGAAACACTATGCACATGAAAAAGAATGAGCTGCATATGAACATAAATACATTCAAGATTAACCATGAAAACACAGAATGTTATCCCAAAATATTTTTGACTGAATTACAAATTTTGAACATTAGCTTTTAAGTCCCATACAAAAATACACAACTTTTATTTTAAAATTGTCACAGACATAAAATGAAATGTCCTGAAATAAAATGCATAGTGCTGTGGTTCTTCAAATTTACACTGTGTTCTATTCTGTGCTGAACACTGATGCAAACTTATTCCAATGAAGCCAAATTTGTGGGATTTTCTTCCAAATTGAATTCTTCAAGCACCATAACTGCCCAAGGCTTTTATGTGAAGCTACTGTTAATAGCCTTCCAAGACCCTGGCATGCAGCCATCCAACATACTGCATTTAGTAACTCCAAACATTTGTTTCATTCATAGGTTGTTCAGATATATCTACTAAATTTTTAGATTATTTAAATGTTTGACTTTTCCTAAGCTTGTTGTTGAAAACACATACCTATACTTGATATGGACCAATATGAGCATGATCTACAGTCCAGAGAATGCTGTAATAGTCTTATCTTCTAACATAGGAGAGGTAGGTCAGCCCCTGTTTCCCAGGGTATTTTGAAATAGTTTGTCTAGAGATCAGCAGCTTTAAAATGTAGTCTATTTTTATCATAGACAGTACAATGTAAACTGTAGTGCCACCCTTTGAGGTGCTGTGAGTCATGAAATCATAAGTTATCCATATGAGTGTTCGTCTTTCATCAAGCACTAGTCTGATGTCTGAAAGAAATATAAAAATACAGAATATTGCCTTTTAAAATTCTGACTATTTCTCTTCTTCAGTGATGCTTTGCAAACTGTGGAGTTTTCGTTGCATATGAGAACTGTTACATGAGGTATTAAAAAAAAAATCTGTGTAAAGGTTTTACAATATGTGGACTGAAAACAGTGGCTGTAAACTGGCCATGAGTATGCCTCCTATTTAAGAACATACATACTAGCAGCTGTCAAATACAGGGGTTAGTTCATAGCAGCCTATCCTTTGTTTAAAAATGGGTCTTGATTAATAATGAGGAAACTCATAAGTTGGCTTAACAAGAAATGACTTCTGTGACTTCTTAAGTCCTTTGCTGTACAGCCATCAGGAGGCTGTGATGTTGATTTAGAAATGCTATCAAAGCATTGACCCATCCTCAACAGATCCTACTGTTCTCTCATTTTCTCCAGGCTATTTTAAGCATCAGCTGACATTGTTCCTCCTGCCTTTCATCTGCTTATCAGTCACGTTCAGGCATCAGTCAGAATTTCCCACATCAGCTTTCTACTTAAGTATAGTTTATGCTTTCTCTTCATGCTGTCCTATCAGGATTTTGCAAAGGCTTTTTCTCCTTTCCAGCATTGGACTATAGTTGGTGTTAATGCAGCTTCAGCAAAGAAATAATGTATGTCAAAAATGGTGGGAAGAAGCTTATATTTGAAAATTGCTATATTATTGTTGAGAGAAAATTATTTGTAGCCTTTTTATTTAAAAATGCAGAGTATCATTTGTCTGTTAGTGTTGTCCCAGTTTGAGAAGGGTATAAGGGAGGATGAAGAAGCAGAACTGCAGGTCAGTTGGGGTATAATTAATTACAATTATGTAACTTAGAGTTCAGGCTAGTGATCATTCAATTAGACTTGCAGGAGATGGAGCACAAATTGACTTTGTCCCAAGTAGTTAAGCAGAAAGGTCATTGTGTCTTTGTTATGGAAGAAAAAAATCTGCTGAGAAACTGTCTCTAAAATAAATTGGCAGAACTAAGTTTGAAGATGTTTTTAAAGCTGATGTCAGTAATTAAGCTTTTTTAAGTGAAAACCATAGTGTGTAGAGTTTGTGTTATACAAAATCGAAGGACAACAGGGCTTCTAGCTTTCAGTCAGCTGCTTTGGAAAATCTATAGCTATAGCCTTAAATATCATAAACAAAGGGACTTCTGAGAAATAATGTATTAAATTTGACATTGACTATTCACCAAGGGATGACTTGCTATTCTACATGACTAGTTACTCACTAACTTCTGAAAATTATTTTCTGTCATTTGAAGCAAACACTTTGTATCTTCTCAGGAGTCCTTATACCACCTTGCTTATTGGTGCAACCATTTGAACTTGGAAAAATGAAGAATAATACCAAATTAGGAGACCTAAAGATAGCTTTCATGTTTATCCCACTAGATAACTCTCTGCAATCTGCAACATGATATTTCCCCATTTCGATACATCATGCTTTCATTGTATCAGTTGATTGACTCAGATGCCAGCTCATGAGTCAGTCATCATGAGAAAGATAGCAAGAAATTCTGCTAATGGTGCTAGCAACCAGTACTAAACCACTTCATATTCCTGGGAAAACACACAACATCTAGAAAGACAATTTCTTTTGACCTTGGAAGAACTTATTACAATGTAGTTCTAAGGTATCACAAGCATTATCTATTAAACTATACCTATTAAATGATACTATACTTAGCCTTTGAGATTTCCCCCTGAATTGTATGCTGTGCTTTACTGTAGCCCTGCTTACCGGCAATTAAAGCTCCTATGGAAGCTGCCTCTGAAATTATGTGGCATAATATAGTTTCTACTGATGAAATTCATAAAATGATGCTTAAATGGCAAAGAGAAAATGCAAATTATACACGTTATTTTAAGTTTGTAAAAAATAATCTTTTCCATGTGATAGACCACTGTAAACAGTGGTTTATATGGAAACTCTGAGTTACTTGGCAATTAACATTTATTGAATATAAGTATTTAAATATTTAATTAAAAATTGTGTAGTTAATATCAAGTTTTCTGTATATGTAGAAAACAGACTTACAAAAAAGGTTAAATTTATAACAGTCAAATTTGCAACTATAAAAATTGTAGACTAATGGAACGGAAAAATAAAAATTCCTACAGGGAAGAGATAGATACTTGCTGATGATCAGACACAGAATGTCATTATCTTGCCAATGGAAATATACAGTTTAGTCTTTGGACAAGGAAATATGAGCTCTGTGCTTTGAATATAGAACTCCTGATCACATTCACTGGGTTTTGTTTAGCTCAATAATTTGTGTTGTTTTGCTCTTCACCAGTAAGCTTATTTCCAGGTAACAGTTGTCTGGTTCGTGGGAGTTCGCAAAACTTGAAACTTTCTTAGGTCCATCAAGGTATAAATACCAAAAGACTCACAGATAGTGAAGAAATAAAGCAAATCACAGTACATCAGAAATAAACAAAGAAGCACCTTGCAAGATTTGAGTTTTGGGGTGCAGACTCTGACTAAGACTAATATGTTTCCTCAAGGCAAAAACCATATAATTTCAAGGATTGAATTTTTTAAAAAGGAATTCTAGTGACTCCATGCATGTGTAGGAAGGGCAAATTTGTTGGAAACCAGGCCATCTAGCTTATGAATTTGCAGTGAGGTTCTTTGTACTATTCCTTGCATGTCTGTTCCTTTTATTTGTAGACTAAAGATTGAACAAGAACATGCATAGGCTTAGATTATTAATGTTTCACATAGAGGTGGCCCTACAAGGAATATTCCAGTAATAAAGTATGTCAATCTACATGGACAAAGTAGTAAGCACTCACAAATCCTACTTGAGCTAAGTGCTACAGCTTTCTAATATTTGTCACAGTTCAGACAATGAAGATCCTGACTTTGCTTTAAAGAAGTACATCTTCAGAGTCTCATTTTAGAAGGCTTGTTTCTTAAATCTCACATTTAGTACTCATTATTGTGTCTTTCCTTAGCTCCCTTCCTCATCACTATCAGCTTCTTTCAAGAAATGCATACAACATGCAAATAATATTTGGAACACACACTGCTTTTTAAAATAAAAGGATCAAAAAAGTAGTTAAACTTTAGAAACTTTCAGAAAACTATAAATGTCATTTTCCCTCTCTATCACATGCACACACATGCATACACCTGCATTCTCCTCAAAAATGGAATAGTGTTGCTTTAAAGCAGGAGATAGGAGATTGATTTCCTTTTACCATGACTTTTACCTGATGGAGGGGCTGTCTAGAAATAAGAGTTTCAGCTTGAATTCATAATGAATGTGGGATCTCACCTGGTCACCAGCTGATTGAAGTGGCCACAACAATGTTTAAGTCATCTGTTTTTCTAGGACTTTGTGTTAAGGTTCGTTTCTTCATTGTCCTTTCTCAGAGACACTTTTGTGGATGATGGTCCATGTACATGAAAACACAGGTTCTATATGGTGTTCATGAAGGAAACAACCCTCAAGGTTTGGTCTTTAGTCTGTGGTAAGAAGTCCAATCACTGTACAGTTTTCTACTTTTTATAGTGTTTTTTGCCCACAACTCAAGGATGATAATAAGTGATTGGTCTGTGTGAGGAAAACAGAATACAGGCTTTTACTTACAATAAGGAGTATAAAATTTGAAGATTGTGTTTTGCAGAAATTTGAAGTATCCTTTTGCATGGTTTTCTAGGTGACTCCCCTAATGTTAATTGCCTTCAACATTCTTCACATAGCTTAAACCATATAAAACTTAGCAAATGAAACTAGCATTACCATTTAATTTGTTTCAATTAGAATCTCTTTTATGAAGAAAAAAAGTTTTGTGACTTGAGCTCCCACTTCTCTACAGATATTTCACAAAGAGCAAACGAGTGTTATTCATAGTTTCTCCATTCTAAATAGTTTCTGTCATCTAGAAACCAATCTTAAGAGTAAATATTTTTTCAGCAAGACTACCTTTAGAAGAAAAAAAAAAATAGACAAAGAGAAAATAGGGGGTTGATTTAGTTTGTTGTGTTTTTAATTAAATCAGTCCAAAACAGAAAGAACTACAACATTGCAGTAGCAGAACAAATGGCAAAACTGAGACAACCCAATTCCCAACCTACCCCTTTTAGGTACACGTGTAGTTTTCTTATTTCTATTGGAGAAGTACATAGAAGTCCCACTTGGGATCAGCCCTGTATTGTGCAAGGAGCATAATAAAAGCACACGGCAATAAACACACCCTTTACCAAAACCAGTTCATATAAAGTTGAAATTAAAAGCTTTTTGTACTCTCTAGGATTTCTTTACCTTTGGAATTACATCATTTATCAAGCAGAAAAATTACTTCCAGACCAACAGTCTTAAACTGGAAATATTTTGCTACTTGAAACTAATGGAGTCTGGGTTACTGCACAAACATGAAGCTTTCATACTTATTCCTATCAGTTTGGTTTTTTTTCTTTATATTGGATATTGGAACCTGATACTGTCCCCAAAATGAATACTATTTTAAACATTTTTTTTTCTCCATCTCAGAGTGATTACAAACTTTTAATTTAACTGCAAGAAAAGAAAGAAAGGAAAAGGATGAGGTACAAGGACTGTGTAAGATGAACCCCGAGCAGACCTGTGGCTGCCATGAGATGCAATGTGGAGCAGGAGCTGTGTGCAGCCAGTGAACAACTGTCCTCCAAAGGCTGTCCTGTCTCCATGAGGTGTCGATGAATTTCAAATTGTTTAAATAAAAAATGCAAACCAAAAAATTCTCTATTTTGCCCTTTCCCTTATGTCTAAAGGGATATAAACTGATTACACTGCCAGGAGGCATATCCTGAGCAATTTCTATAGCAACAGGATGACACAGGCTGGCTCAGCAGGTGCATTGTTATTCCATGAAAACATATATTGTAATAAGTAACAAGCATGAGGAAAAAAGGGGAAAAAAATCTATATTTAGATGCTGTGCTTGTTAAGGAAAAATTGCCTTTGGCTAGGATACTTTTTCCCCCCCCTGATTCTGGGAAAAATACTGTAAAAAACAAAATGTGAATGGTAGTTAAGTTTCAGAGAGTCACTCAATCTCCTTATGGTCTCCAAACTTAGTCTGACTGTTTTTTCTGATAGAGGGATTCATTTACTTACTTACACAAGTAGAGCTATATATTGAAAAGTAGGGAGTCATTGATTAAACTGCTACATGTGACAAGAAAAGGTGGTGGCAGTGGACAGCAGAATAATATTTCTGCCTGAAGCACTGAACAGGAATTTCAAATGGTCTTTCTGCCCATTACACTAACTAAGAGCTGTATTTTCAACCTTTTCATTTTTCATCTTGGACAATCAGTAACATTGAATACCACAGTATTCTGGAATGTCTATGGATAAGGATAAAGGGGAAGGCCAATGAGGCTAATATCCTGGTGGCAGTCTGCCATAGACCACCTGACCAAGATAAAGACACCGGTGAGACATTCTTTCAACAACTTGGAGATGTTTCGCATTCACTACGCCTTGTTCTGGTGAGATTTCAACTTACTGGATGCCTGCTGGAAGTACAACACAGCAGAAAGGGGGCAGTCCAGGAGGTTCCTAGAATGCGTGGATGACAACTTCCTGTTGCAGCTGGTAACCTACTAGGGGTAGTGCCCTGCTAGACCTACTGTTTACAAACAAGGAAGTGTTGGTGGGAGATGTAGTGGTCAGAGGTCATCTGGGCCACAGTGACCGTGATATGATAGAATTCTCAATATGTGGTGAGGTCAGGAGGGTTGTCAGCACAACCTCTACCTTGGACTTCTGGAGAGTCCCTTGGGAAACAGCCCTCAAAAGCAAAGGGGCCCAGGAAGGCTGGGCTTACTTTAAGGATGAAATTACGAAAGCTCAGGAGCAGGCTGTACCTATGTGCTGAAAAATGAGCCAGTGGGGAAGAAGACCGGCCTGGTTGAACAAGGAGCTTTTGCAGAAACTCAGGGAAGAAGAAAGAATGTATCAATGTTGGAAAGAGGGGCAGGTGAACCAGGAAGCATTTAAGGATGCTGTACGGTCATGTAAAAAGAGAATTAGAGATGCAAAAGCTCAGTTAGAACTTAATTTGACCAAATCTGTGAAGGATAATAAAAAGTGCTTTTATAAATATATTAATAACAAAAGGATGGACAGAGAAAATCTTCAACCCATATTGGACAAAGGGGGAAACATAGTAACAGAAGACAAAGAAAAGGCTGAGGTATTCAACACCTTCTTTGCCTCAGTCTTTAATGAAAAGATTGACTATCTTCAGGACAACTGGGCACCTGAGTTGGCAGATAGGGATGGGGAGCAAAACATCCCTCCCATAATCCAGGAGGAAGTAGTTAGGGACCTTTCTGCTTGACTGACTAGCAGAGTGTCTTCCTCTCTCCAGTTCTGCTCTCTTACTTCCAGTGACTGGGGGTCCTGAGGGATGGTTTTGGGAGTAAAGACAGAGACAAAGAAGGCATTCAGCAAGCTTTCAGATGTAGGCTTTCAACATGGTCTGCAGAAACTGCAGACAGGATGATGCTGCATATGTGAGTAATGCAACTAAATGGGGATAAGCACAGCAAATGTGATCATTACAACAGAGCATTAAGTGATAACTCTATCAAGAAATTAGAAATGTATTTCAGAAATTACTACAATAAGTTGAAACAGCTGTTCAACTCACTTTTCTCACAGTCTTAGTAATGAGCTTTTAAAAATAGACTTCCTAACTCATATATAATTATATGTTGACCTGATAGCCCAGATAAAAAATGGAGCATCTAAAGATGAGTAGGCTTCATAATCAGCAATGTTAAATCACAGAAGTCTAAGCAGTTGCTTAGATTTACCTTTTACTTATGAATAGCCTGTTCTTCAAATAAGCAGATTTTTCCCCCATCTTTTTCCAAACTGAGACGGTTGGAATAACCTTTACTTAAGTCCCTGTATAGATGCATCATCATGCAATCTTTAAGGAACAGGATGATAAAGTATTTTTCCACAGATTCCTTCTACACTGTGCTCAGAGAACAGTATTTTTCTTGTGGGGCTTCCATATCAATGGTTTGTTTTCTCCCTTTTATTTCACGCTATAACTGACTTACCTCACAGTACTCAAACTTTATTTCTGAAGACAGAAGTAGTAACTTCCTCATGAGTTTTCTATTGCTTTTGTTATTACAGTTTTGAAATGCCCCAGTAAACATTGCTGTAACTAATTTACCATCATAAAATGCAAACAAGATGAGAGCTGATATTTATGTGGCTCAGCAGTTTGGAACGCAAAGTTTGGAGGTAGAGTATGTCCTTTTACTGTCAGACACACATATCTGGGATTCTTGAGAATAAGTTTTAAGCACCCACCTTTCTTGCATAAATTAAAAGGCTGAAGTATTTGGTTTGTTTGCTTGTTTGTTTGCTTAACCTTTTTCATAGACCAAAGAAAGGGCAACTCAGATGGTGATTCACAGAAATCTATTTTAGTGACTCTTAACTGGCCCTTATGAACCTAGAATTTTCTCCTGAGTTTAGGCCTCTGAGATAGTAAGGATACTGAGAATATCTGTTCTCCCTTCTTTTCCTTTTTCTGTCATTATCAGGCATAATTTTTACACTATTTAATAGTGCTTTAAAAAGCAACCTCATCGATTCAGTTGCATTGATTCTGAATAACACCTCCACAAATCAGAAACTGGGACTCAAAGCTAAGAAAAAAAAAAAAAAAAAAAAAGGAAAAATGCCCCAAGAAAACAAACCAAAATCAAGACTCCAAACCTATATACCTTAGCAATTACTGAAAAGCTTGATTTCAAAGGCTCACTTGCTATTATAAAATGTATAATTGGGAATGAAGACTCAACTCCTTGGACTATGTTGACTATGAAACCAGAACAGGACAAAGGAGAAAAAACAGGACTTTTCCTACAGACAATATTTTATTTTCTACATCTAACTCCTCTGGAGAGGGAAACTGAACAGACTATTGGTTCATGTCCTGTAACAGAGATAAGTCTGTAGAAAATGTGGCTCCTCAAGAGTTTCTGTGGATCCATCCAGTTCTGTGAACATAGCCTTTAATGCCTATTTTAGTCTAGCTTAAAATTCTAGGCTAGCTGTCTGAACTCAAGACCAATGAAAAAAAAAGACTATTCCTAACACATAGTGTCAAATAGACTGTATAGATAACTCATAGACAACTAAAATCAATCAGGATGAATTTCAATCACAGCAGAGAAGCTTTATAGTTTTTGAAAAAATCAAATTAATCTGCTTAGAAATATTATCCAATAAAAGAATCAAGGGCTTTCTCCCACAAAACTGGTCCAGGATCAATGGCATAAGCTATTAAGGGAGAATACACTAGACAGATCTTGAGTTGGCAGATGTGCTCACCAAGCCTCTCTCCATCATTTAACAGGAGTCCTGTATAATCTGAAGAAAACAGACACCAGTGGAAGAAAACTACTTTCATTACAATGAACTACTGTTAAGGGCAAAGACTTACCCTATCTCCATGTCTACTGATTACATATTTAATTCCAACAACACAATTTCTCATCCAAACACAATTTTTTTCCCCAGACAAATGGACCATCTCCACAACTTTTTGTCCTTATCATCCCATCCTAATCTCTTTCTTTAGACACCGATAATCTTCTACACCTAGCATTTCAAGCTTTCTGGACCAAATTTCTCTCCTGCACTTCTATCATCATCTCTCTTGTTTCAGCTTATCTTTAGCCCAGCAAAGCTTCAGAGTATCTCTTCCCAATTAGGGACACAGAGATATGTTTTCTGTAGAAAAGAAAATAAGAAGAGAAAAAAGAGTCAAAAATAAAGCAGAGGAAAATCACTAAGGACCCAGACAAACATCTTGTTTCCAATGCCCATATCTGCAGAACTGAGGAGAAAAGAGTTAAGAGATGCTTACCTTTAAAAACAGGTTTTTCACATGTTCAGTCACTCTGTGTGGAGAACAAAGTTACAGTTTGATTACTAATGGTAATTTCTGAAATTAAGCCTGTCTAATGGGGAGAAACTCTTCAAAGACTCAAGCTAAACTTTGTTAAACCTGTGCTTTGAGCACTGTGTGATTCTGTTAAGATCATGGCTTACCCGTATGGAAATCTTCAGATACATTAGTGCAAATGGATATTCATTGCAAATTTTCAGCTCCTGCTCCATAGTCAAAAGCAACTACTGAAGGAAAAGGACACAGGATTTTGATTGTTTTGAATTGCTAATTCTGGTGACTTTTGTTACCTTTTGACAGGTTAAAAAAAAATATTAATCTTCTAACAGATGTGTAGAATATTTTACTATGGCTTAAACTATGTGGACAGGCTTTGGGAGAAATTAATTCAGTTATCTAGACCATCCAGAAGCCAAAGGTCATTATCATTTATTAGTAGTTATGTCAACCTATCTTAAACACTTGTTAATTTTACTGTATAAAACAAAAACCTTTGAGAAGAGGAGACTGAGGGGTGACCTCATTAATGTTTATAAATATGCAAAGGGTGAGTGTCAGGAGGACAGAGCCAGGCTCTTTTCAGTGATGTCCAGTGATAGGACAAGGGGCAATGGATGTAAACTGCAACATAGGACGTTCCACAAAAACATTAGAAAAAACCTTTTCACTGTGAGGGTGACAGAGCACTGGAACAGGCTGCCCAGAGAAGTTGTGGAGTCTCCTTCTCTGGAGACATTCAAAACCAGCCTAGACATGTTCCTGTATGACCTACTCTAGGTGACTCTGTTCTGGCAGCGGGGTTGGACTAGATGATCTTTCGAGATCCCTTACAACCTTAGCATTCTGTGATTCTGTGAAGGGAAAGACCTGCGCAACCTAGTGAATCACAGGGGATGACTGTGAGTCACCACAGTATTGCAGTCATTAAAAAGGCAAATGAGATCCAAGGATGCTTCCGATGAGACATTTCAAGTAAAGAGAGAATATTATTTCCATTCTATAGGGTACTGATGAGTATTCATATGAAATATCTCAAGCTGTGTACAATTCTATCCATACATGTCCATGAAAGATTAAGTGAATCTGGAAGAAGGGCTAATGGTCTGATCTGTAGATGGAGAGCCTGTCTTATAGGGACTGACACAAACAATTTGGCTAGTTTAATCTACAACATTACATAAAAGTGCTAGGGACTACTTAAAATGAAGTAAAATGACATCTTAATGGCAGAGGAAAAAATCAGTGTTACAGAAACATGAATGCACGTAGGTTGGAAATCTGAATTAAAATATCCTGTAATTTAAGTAGCAAGGCTCTTGGAGGCTGTTCATTTTCATAATGGTTACAGAATACCTAACAACTTCTAAAGTGGATCATGGTAAGCTTTAGAAAGTAACTATAAAATTATGTGTCTATGACAAGCTTGTTTAGGACTTGCTGGATTATCATGCATTTCCCAGTAATTCACTTTAAAAAACGTGTCAGGATATTTTCACAATTATTCTTCACTGTTTCTCTTGCCTAGCTATTTAGACTTCCATGGTATATCCTTATTATATATTTAGAGCATTTAATAAGATTTTCTCAGTTCCAGCAGAACAACAGTAGAAGGTTGCTGATACCCGCCCCCCCCCCCCCTTTAATGTGGGAAATAGCAGTCATTTGTTTCCAGATTGAAATTTCAGTTGAAAGAGGTTCAGCAGTTTCTTCCACTGAAGGAGCCATTGATAATTCTGTCTTATATCAAGCAGAACAGCATTAAGGAACAGCAAAGTTAAATTAATTTCAAGACACAGACATATAAACATCTGTATTTCTAATGGCCATAATAAATCTTAACTCTTGGAAAAAAAAAAATAAAAAAGCAGCACATTTTGGCTAGCTTGGTAATTGGATCAATTTTTCACTTATGGCTTGTCAATTGCTTGACATTTTAGTGAATGAACAATAGATCTCAAAAGTATTTTAATTAGCACAGTAAGGCTCAAATCTAACCCCAGTCTTCTAACTGCAGTGCTAAACCATGTCTGAATATCTATTTACTTGACAGAAGTTAATCAAAAGCATGGATGCATACTGTACACATGGCATTAAACTGAAAGCTGAAAGGGTATGCCATCTGCAGAAAAATAGAACTAAAGTGACAATTAAGGATCTTTATAGGCTCATGAACTCCTTTCTCTCCCTATACAACTTTAGCTGGTTTCATTGTAATTGAAACACAGACTAAAGGAGATGTCCTATTTTTACATTTTCTTTTGGATGGATTTTTAAAAGAAATGAGATTCTGAACAAAACTCAGGATGAAAGTGTACGGTTTAAGGTTACATGTTTTCTCAGCCATTTATTTGCTCCTGAAGTTATGCCAACGTTACTATTTGTAGACTTCTGCTAAACCAGAGTAGTTAAGTGACCCTTGTTCAGAAAACAAAGGAACAAACCTTTGAAATTATAGAAGTTTAGTGTGCAGACTTACAGTGGTTTTACTCTCATGGCCAAAGTAGTTTGCAATACACATAAAAACCAACAATCCATTATAAGGAGAGGGACAACTTCTGTAAGCCAGGTTTGACACCAGAAGAATTACAACCTTGAAATGACCTCTAAGGTCAAGGAAATCTGAACCTGTTTTCCTCAAGAAACAAAGGCTTGGTTTGTTTGCTTGCTTGTCTGTTGGTCTGTAACACTCCTGTCATTGGCTATTTTTGAATATGTTGACCACTCCCAGTCAAGAGGTAGGCATCTCAAAAGATATGATCACACAAAATGTGTGATTTCAAGGAGCTAGAAATGTTTAGACAAACACATATATGTCCAAAATTTATAACTTAAGGTATCTTTATTTAAGCAGGAATATTCAAGCTCATGGCAGAACATGGCACAAAGAGAGGGAATCCAGGAGGACCTCGTCATTATGGATGTCATTAGGTCAGCTCAGCTGCTCATAAAATCATAGCTTCATTGCTCATCAAAATATTAGTTCTTGTTCTTATAGGCAGAAGGAGTAGTCCTGCTGTGAATCCTCAATTCCTTGTCAACATGCCTCATTAACACTCCACAGACAATTGGTTTCTGTGCTCACAACATGTGAAGTGGCAAGAATGAGAATTAGGTGTGGTCCAAAGGTAAACTGGAAAGATACAGATCAAAAGCAGCCTCTAAGAAGCTAAGACTGAGGGTACTGGAAGCAGTTTAATCCATCCTAATGGATTTGTTAGTCACTTTGAATTACTTGAAAGGTAAACAAACTCACTCTGGTCTAATGTGACAGGTGGTTGATCCCTAGGAGGCAAATAGTTTTTGACTTCACTGTCAAGAGGGCTGCGAGTCATTCTCATGTTCCTATCAGTTTACAAACATATTAGATTACTGGTTAAATCCTAAATTTTCCCTCTCACATAACATACAGTGAAAGCATCTACAAGGAAAAGAAAAGGTATATGAAGAGGAGAGAGACTTTGTTAAATTTTCCTGGGAGTTCAGCTGTTACAAAACACCAAGGAATCCATACTTGTCTCCACATACTGACAAACCAAGCTTCACTAATTTTCACGTCTATAAACCAGTGTTTTATTGTCAATGGTCTGAGCTTGAAGCTGGAGTAGCCTTCTACAGGAAATCTGTGTAAGAAGGTAATTTCTTGAAAAAATTGTTCAAACCATCACTGAACAGCATCACAGGTGGATCTGAAGTGGCCAAGAAGGCCAACAGCATCCTGGCCTGCATCAGGAATAGTGTGGCAACAAGGACTAGAGAAGTGATTGTTTCACTGTATTCAGCACTGAAGCCACACCTTGAGTACTGTGTTCAGTTTGGGGCACTGTAGTATAAGAAGGACATTGAGGTGCTGGAGTGGATCCAGAAAAGGGCAATGAAGCTGGTGAAGGGTCTTGAGAATAAGTCTTATGAGAAGTGGCTGAGGGCACTGGGGTTGTTTAGTCTGAAGAAAAGGAAGCTGAGGGAAGACATTATTGCTCTCTACAGCTACATGAAAGGAGCTTATAGAGAGGTGGGTGTTGGTCTCTTCTCACAAGTCACAACTGATCAGACAAGAGGAATTAGCATCAAGTTATGCTGGGGAAGTTTAGGTTGGACATTAGGAAAAACTTCTATACCAAAAGGGTTGCCAAAGACTGGAACAGTCTGCCCAGGGAGGTGGATGAACCACCATCCCTGGATGAATTTAAAAGCTGTCTAAATATGGTGCTTAAGGATATGGTGTAGTAGTGGCCCTGGTAGACTTACATAAGGGTTGAACTTGATGATCTTAAAGGTCTTTTCCAACCATAGTGATTCTGTGATTCTGAAGTGGGAAAGAGACAGATGTCTAGGATCGAGTTCACAACAGTTTCCTGTGTTAAGTTGCTTGAAGTAACATGAAAGTCTATTCTGTTAACTAGATGATATTGGCTGAAGGGATTGGAAGGGTGTTGCTGTGACCACATCTATTCCATTCCCTTGCACTGAATTTTGATTTACTTCACCTACAGACTTGAGTCTTCTGATACTAAAATATGTAATCTGATATATCGCACAACTAAAATAAAAATCTGAGACAGACCTGCAGGGATCAACAATTACAAATACTAGAGACTGTTTCCAACTAAAAATTACATTAATGTAAAAGACAGTTTTGTTCCATTTTGAATGCAGATATTAAGAAATGGCTTTTGACATACCTCTTTTATAAGGAAAAAAACCAACCAAACAAACAAACTGAGAAGTGCATCAGTTTTAAGGCAGTTCAGTAAATAATCACACCAGTAAATCATATGTCAAGATTTGAGATACTGCTTCTGAGCTAGTGCAGTTTAATTAAAAGCCTGCTACAGGCCATTTACTATAAAGAACTACCTGTGATTTTATGGGTAAAAGGGAATAATACATTAATATATTGGTAAGACAGCAAAACAGAATATGAACATTTTCTACATTTAATCTTCCCCCCCCCAGAAAATAGTTACTATATCTTCTTTTTACCCCAAACGTAGTAAAGTGTTTGTTGCTGAAGAAAAAAAAGAAAAAAAATATTTGAAGTTACAAGTGTGTTGTCAGGAAGTCTTTTGTGGAGTCACAGCCAACTTTAACTTGCTGTAACCATGCACTGGGATAAGAGTCTGCACCCAGACATCTGCCATGAAGAAGTAGTGACCAGTGATTTGTTCCAATGTCAAGTAGTAGCTTTAAATGCCTACATAGCTGACACCCAATCCAGATCTCATGTTCCAAAGAACAGAGATAGAAAGGTTGTTTTTTTTCATAGGTGTGCTTCTCTAAATCTTATTTAACCTTGTGATGCTACCCCCTATGAGTAGTCCCCCTCAGTTCTCCACAGCTCAGGTCCTTGTTTTGCAAGGAGCAAGTCCCAGTTTTGATATGCCCCAGCCATCAAACCTTATCTCATACTGATGAGGAAACTGCTAGATTATGAGAAAGCTGTGAAATAGTCTGAGGAGCAGAGCTATGCAGGAGAAAAAGGGTAAAATTACAGAGATTAGGTTGTTCAGATGGTGATAATTAGTAGCCAAAATATTAAAAATTCAAAGTACCAAAATGGCAAAGTATAAAATCCTAAGGGAAGGAAAACACAGAGACCTGGGAGATTATTTCAGTTTAGGAGCATTTAAGACCATCTCAAGGAGGTAAGGAGGTCTAAACCTTCCTCTCCTGACAGTTGCCTGCCTAGCAGCAAGACTTTTTTATAAGCTTAATAATTCATTTAGCTGTTTGCTAACCCCAGTTGTCTGATGCCTGAATAAAGTAACTCAGAGAGTTACATCCACTATAATACCTAAAGCCACCTTTTCATTAAAAGGACTCTAGATCATACCTGTCACAATTTAGATATTCTAATCTCTTAGAACAACTGAACTCATATGTAATGCCAAGAATTATTACCTGATTTACACTGGTTTTCAGGTAAGGAGACTCAAAATCAGTGATTCTAAGGATTCACGCATAAATAAATGACCATGACTTAACCGTGTAATAGTTAGAGGAATTGCCCAAATGCAACCTCTTCTTGAAATACAAGAATTTATTTTACCCAGTTCAGTGCACAAAGCACAGCTGAATCATCTTACATTTGTCTGGGGTTAAGAACTCCTACATTAACATTTGCCAAGGCTGAGATATCACATTTCATGTATTAAACAGCTGTTGCATCATGTCTTTCATCTCTAAAATTAGGGTTATGTAGGGGGAACCTGAACTGTGGCCCAGAAAAATGCACATTTACAAAGGGTAATGGCACATTTCTATAGCTTTCACCTAATTCCAGTTTGGGAGGCACAGGCCTAGGGCAGCATTACAATGTGCTTCGTTTAATCCTCATTCATTTTTCTCAGCCAACTCTGCATCTGTTTTGTTCACAGTGCAGTACTATGAAGCAAACCTTAGCTGTGATCCAAGATTTAAAACATGAGTTTACATAAAGATTTACGTTGAATTTTTTTTTTCCAAACACTGATGTCATTAACAGTCACTGCTTTACTTTGATGCTACTGCTAACAATAAAAATGGTCACTGCTAGGTGAAACAGAAGAAAAAATATTTAGCTGGGCAATGGATTTTGGTTGGATTTTTTGCCTTTTCCAATATTTATGTCAGGTACATCTTTTTAATGAGACAATATGAAGAGGAGGCTATAAGACCTTATGCGTTTCATAGCTACTGGAGGTTGTACTGAAATTTGTTGTACTGATAGGAAGCGGTGGCTAACTCCCAGTTTTCCAAGAAACAGTTAATTCTTTTAAAGTGCAGTTTTGAGGGTCAGCAGTGGATTCCTTCTGAGGAAAATAAAACCAAAACTAGGATTGAATGTCTCACTGTTTTAAGGCCACATTATCAACATTGACAATAGAACCATAGTGTCATGGAATGATAGAATACTTTGGGTTGGAAGGGACCTTTAAAAGTCATCAAGTCCAACCCCCTGCAATGAGCAGGGATATTTTCAACTAGATCAGGTTCCTCAGAGCCTTGTCCAACCTGACCTTGAATATTTCCAGGGATGGGGATTCTACCACCACTCTGGGTAACCTGCTCAGTGTTTCACCACCTTCATGTAAAAAATTTCTTTCTTGTATCTAGTCTAAAGCTACCCTTTTTTACTTTAAAACCATCACCCCTTGTCCTGTCACAACAGACCCTACTAAAAAAAGTGTACTCATCTCTCTTACAGGCCTCCCTTAACTATTGAAATGCTGCAATCAGGTGTCCCTGGAGCCTTCTTTTCTCCAGGCTGAACAACTGCAACACTTTCAGCCTTACTTCATAGGAGAGGTGTTCCAGCTCTCAAAATCTTTTTGTGGCACACCTCTGGACCTGCTCCACCAGGCCTGTGTCTTTCTCATGCTGGGGGCTCTAGAGCGGAACACAGTACTCCAGGTGAGATCTCACAAGAGTGAAGTGGCAGAATAATCCCCCTCAACCTGCTGGCCACAGTTTCTTTGACACAGTCTAGGATATATAGTTGGCCTTCTGGGCTGCAAATGCACATCACCAACTCATGTCCGACTTTTCATCTACCAGTACTCCCAAATCTTTCTTTGCAGGGCTGCTCTCAGTTCCTTCATTCCCCCCACTCCCCCTCCTATATTGATACTGGGGATTGCTCCAGCACAGGAGCAAGACCTTACACTTGTCCTTGTTGAACCTCATGAGGTTCATATGGGCCTTCATTTTTCTGTTCAATGACCTTCATCTTTTCTGTTCTCCTTCTGTGGTGCATTCTAATCAGGTTTTTAGTCTTTCATTGCATATCAGACATTTGTTAGAAGGCATTGACAGGTGCTTTATGATCCATGATGTGTTCTGGATTAGATGATCTATGTCCTTTCAGTTAACTCCTTTTGACTGTGGGGGCTCCATGGCTAAGATTGTCTGAGCCAGTTTTATATTATTGTGTCACCACTGTCTCCATGTTCTTTATGGGGAAGTTGAGATGTGTAATAGGCACAGCTTTCTAAGCCAGTTAGAAGCAGTATTTCATAATTATTGTCATGTCAGCTCAAAGCAATGTTTCCTGCTTGGATTTGCATAGCTATATTATGACAGACATATGGTACATTCAAACAGAGCAATATGGTAGCAGGCAAAACAGCCATAATTGAGATGAACAAACTATCTAGAGAATGAAAATGTTTGCTTTCTTCTTTGTAATGAAGGTTTGTGCTGAACTGAAAGATGAATTATCTAGCAGACAGATAACCATGTTCATGCCATGAAATCCAAAGAATATGGCAGCTCTGAAAAAGAAAGAAACCAATGAATCTCACTTGTATGACATACAATAATGAGGGAAAACATTCCCAGTAAATTTTCCACCCCTTTTTTTTTTTTTTTCATGAAATGCAATATTTTGTCCTATATACATATGGAGAGGATATGGAGAGGATACATATCTTCATCACACTAGATAATTTTATTAACTTCATTTTGATCAGGCAAAGGCATTATCCATACAACTTTGTAAAGTAGCTGCATTTGCCTCTTTCACACAAATTAGGAGAACGCGTAAACCAGGAGTTCACAAACTATTGTTTTTAGGGCCAGTTTATGAGTGTGACTTAAGGCTGGAGGCCACACAATTAATTATAAGGCCTGACAGCCTCAAACCTGCAGCTCCCTTTTGCACTGCTTCTACACATGACTCAGGCTTTGGGGACATCTCTCAGCCTGAGCATCTCTTCTGCCCACTCACCTCAAAAAGCAGGGATTAAGCCTAACCCTAGCACTGTGAGACCCCTAAAGCTGCCCTACCCTGCCATGACACCCCACTGCTGTGCTGGACATGTGCATTGTAGGAAGATTACTGGGCTGTGTCTACACATCCATACACCTACATTCCTTTATTGCTCAAAATGGGGTAGTGACTTTCAAACCTAGTCTCTGACTGTTGTTAACTCCTGACTGATGCTCATGGATTGTCTCAGCAGCAGTTTTTCTCTGTGCACCATTACATGCTGCAATTAAACTCTGCTCTCATACAAGTAAGCTTACCAGTATAGGTGTAAACTAAGGTAATATTTTCAAAATTAATTTAACATAACCAAATCTAGAAGACGATTTCACTGAAAAAGCAATAAGTTACACTGAATTTTCTTGAATTTATACTTGCATTTCCTAGCTACTCAATGTTTTTGAAAACAGTACTTCACTTCCTCAGCTCCTGTGTTTGCTGAATATCCCACTGTCTCCTATATTCATAGTCAATTTCTGTTTATTTTTTTAATTAGCCTTCAGATCATCTTTAATGCAGAACTTCTTTTTCATTGCAGTGGTTCATCCCAAATACTAGGAAATTATAAGCAATAAAACTGCAAAATAAGACATAGCCAGGTATATGCAGAATACTTAATAGGATAAAGTAAAATAATTCACCTCTTCTTATTTATGTGAGGTCTCATAAATGCATAGATGCCTTACACCAGGAAACTTAATGATTTTAAAACAACACTTAGACAAGATGCACTCATTTTGCATGAAGTTGCTTTGATCTATTGTAAGCCTCTAACATTTGGCAAAAAGTTTTATTCCCTCATGAAAAAAAAAAAAAAAAAAAAAAAGATTCGAAATGAAAGAGAATTATTACTATTGTAAAAATAAGATAAAACATTATGAAATCTTTTGTGCTCTGTGTTCAATTATACCTGCAGTTAAAAATGTCTGCACATAGTATACAGGGAGGGAACAGTTTGACCTGACAATACAAAATTAATAACAGCTTAATAAGTGTTTGCCCCTAGCAATACCAGCTTTATAGGGGGGTTAGAGTGTTGTTTTGTTGTTTTGTTTTGTTTTGTTTTCCAGAGGGTGGTAACATGAAATATTTCTGTGATTAGGACAAAAACAAAGATCAAGAGAAAAAAAGAGTTCACAAACATTGATACAACTGAGTGTATCAGAGCCTTCTTCTGCTCTCAGATAGAAGGATGGAAAAAAATCACAGAAAATTTGTTATTTCTCACTAGTTCTCACTTCACTGCAGACAGCACATCTCCTGTGCTTTCTTACACAAGGAAGTGTTGAATGTCAGCTTCATAATGGATTTGCCCCAGGATGCTGTTTGTTTGGCTTTTTTGAAATTAATTTAGTTGGAAATTACAGTCTTAGTACATGCTTTGCAAGGCAGCCTAAAAAAAAAAAAACAACAAACCATTCACAAAGTCTTCACAGTCTAAAGATAGAGAGTAGAGGATCTTGGAGAAGAGTAAGGAAGGTTAATTAAACTGGGATGAATAGAGTGTCAAAAATAAGTTAGCTTTATTTGTGACTAAAGAATTCCTGATTGCTTCGAACTCACTTCAAGAAAAAAAAAGCCATAATGTATAAAACCTTGTGGTGGTACTGGGAGAGAGGTGTTACTTGAAAGTCTCACAGCTGAATTGGATTTCCAACGTGATTCAGCAGAATATGTTCCTGATTAATTTGAGAAGGACGCTACAGTCTGTTAAATACGCCACACAGTCATGCCTTCTCTGTGAAAGTAAAGAAAAGGTGCTTAAGATATACACCATGGGCAGAGTTTCTCAACCAGAGAAGTATTCTCTCTTCCCTGCCTTTGCTTCGTCTTGGGGGCCATTTGTTTCCACTTTTCTTTTTGCATTGCACTGTATATTCATGGATGTCTCACTTCTTCAGTTTCTTTGAGGATCATTATGTCAAACAGGAAAAGGGGATTTTAGTATTGAATGCATTAAATTCTCAGACCATGAAGTAATACTGTAATAAAATAGTGTATATTCTCATAATGGGAGGTTGGGGCTGTACAGTGAAGAGAACAAATTCCTTTTCATTTTTAAGGAGGAGATTACATAGCTTTGTAATTTAATGAAGATAACATGACTAATTTTGTTATGAAATTTTGGTTATGAACTGCTGTTCATTGTAGCTATTTACACTACAATGTTATGGTGCGTGATCACATATACACAGTGTTATTGGGAATAACGCTGTGTAAAAATAACTATTAAAGAGAAGAATTTAAATTATCTGTGCAAATATTATTCAGCCACATTAAGTATGTAACAGAGAACAATATGGTAGAGGAAAGAGAAAGATTCAGAAATGTATCTCTGTAGACCTTTTCCTTGTCTTGCTGTGTGTGTCTCCTGCCAGCTTAGTCTCTGTTTCATTGCCCTGAGAAGGACAGAAACAGACTGAAGAGCCTGGTGAGGGTCTTTTATATTTACATTTTCTTGGAAATTCTTATTTATTTACAACATACAATGAAAGGTGCTCAGTTAATAAGAACCCATTCAACATTCAGTTTTACAATCAGTTTTCAGTGAGAAGTCCCATACTTTATTTTAATTCACTCTATTCATGTCATTCCCTGAGAACACAAATATTGATTTCCTAATGTATTTTTCTGTGGCATTTTTCATTATGTTATGTGAATGCTACACAGAATAATTGTTTTTCTATTTTCTGATATGACAGGTTGGTATTCCTTCCACATTTTACAAACATGCTGAACAGGCAAACACATTAAGATTTTAAAAATATCCCCGAGTTTTGGTTGTCCATTTTGAAATACTTCTCACCTGCTTTCTTTCTCAGATATTTTGCTTTAGAGAAAGACTCAGAGCATGGCTGTCACCAGAAAGTGTGTGGTACTCCCATGGTTATGAACCCTTTTTCCTGTGAAGACATTCAGTGATCTTAGGCATAACACTTTTCACTTCTTTCCTGCACTTCTAAGACTATGCCATCCCATTCTACCACCAGCGGTAACATATAAAGAAGTTTATTACAGATATTGGTTTATTCCCTTCCAAACTTAAATGATCACTCTTTTTTTCTGTGGTGCACAGAGGAATGACACATTAGGCTGAGGAAAAAAACAAGGCTAGGTTGCTATGACCTGCAGCTTTTTTTACAAAGGTCTACACTTTCTGAAGGCTGAAGTCCATAGGGAGCTATGTATGAGGCTGTGCCTTTGGTTTTTAATTTTAGGTGGGTTTTACTTTCTTGTACAAATCATGACCAGAATTTCCTAGAACATGTGTCCTGGAGAAATTCTTACAACAGAAGTAAATTTTTAAGGCATGAATCTATAATATTAATTTATAAAAATGGGCATGGGGCACAAAAAAAAGATTCTGTGTTCAGCAGTAGGTACTGCCACCAAAATCAGACCATCAGGCCTTGGAAGCTGAACTCTGTGCTCCTTAAATCATTTGGGGCAACAGAAGTTCTCAAAAGAAAATGTATATTGTAATGCCAAATCTTAACTATTTCAATAAATATAAGAAAGACCTCAAATATGTACACATACAACTCCCTTTCTAGACATAAATTCTCATCATTATTGTTTCCTTTGCAATTTGACATATGGTGCTGAAACAATAAGGCAAAAAAATGATTTTTATTAGCTAATCAAACACCTGGGAGACTTTAAGGAACAGAATGTGTTCAGATAGTCAGAACCACAGGGGTATGATAATTTTTCTATTATACATAATCATGTAATTTCTTTAAATTTTACTACTGTAATAAATAAGTTTCAGTGTGAATAGGGGTGCCATTTTATGTCACAATATTTCACCTGCAAGACTTTCAAAGACTAATGCACTCCTATGAAAACTTTAAAAGCTATTATAATTAAAAGGCTGTTTCAATCTAACATTCATATTCTGTATCTGACAGTCTCCCTAAAGTCATAGCATTTGCAGTGCCTCCCCCCGGCAGCAACCGAACTAGAGCAGTTGGTATCAAGTGGCCAAGATTTATTTATTTACCATATTGATAAAGAAAGAGTAGGAGGGAAAACTGGGGATATAATTTGCATCCATGCCCAATTTTTACTCTTATTTTTCCAGTAACATTAAGGGAAATTTTTCTGTCACTGACTTTAGAGGTTGAATGTTAAATTCTTTCACAAAATAGACAGTGTTATGATACTAATTTATTTATAACTTTCAGAAATAGTTATAATTTATGCACTGTATGGTGAAATGTCTTTAATAATTATAATAATAATAGTTAATAATAGTTTATATTACTATTAGTGAAAATTAATATAAAATGAAAGTAAAGAACATAAAGCATAAAGTGCTACACAGCACTTTATTTTGCATAGTAGAGGCTACTGAGGAACAGGGAATGACTGATATGGTTCCAGCTAAGCTAGAAATAATTGTAAGGCCAAGATAATCTAGATGTCATTGGTCCCAAAATTATAAACAGGTAAAGCTGTACATGTCATGTTTACTACATTACCAAAGCAACTATATTCCAGGAGTGAATTATTTGAGGAGCATTATGTACAAAGAGAAAAGGCAAGGCAAGGCAAGGCAAGGCAAGGCAAGGCAAGGCAAGGCAAGGCAAGGCAAGGCAAGGCAAGGCAAGGCAAGAAAAGAAAAGAAAAGAAAAGAAAAGAAAAGAAAAGAAAAGAAAAGAAAAGAAAAGAAGGGAAGGAAAGGGGATGGTAAAGCCAAAAGAATGTTACTGTAAAACATACTTTAAATTAATTAATGAGGGGAAAAACTGCAAAGACTGGGTAGGGGGAAGATTAGTGAATTTAAAAACAAAATGGGAAGGGAAAAACCTGTTATCTGTACATAAGATAAAAAGAGCAATTGCTTCATTTCTCTTTGGTCTTTCCACTGGCATAAAATACTGTCTCCTTCTTAACACTTGAGCAGTGTCACAGTTTAGGGTCAGGGCAGCCCCTGAGACCACTTTGAATGTACTGTTTTCATGCTTACATAGTAATTCACTCAGTGACTTGGTGAGAAGCACAGGAAAAAAAAAAATACTGGGAAAAAAACCCAAGTGAAGATTAAACTCCTTCCAGAAATTCATAAAAATACCAAAATGGAAGCCATGCTGTGAAGTATATTCTGCGACATAGGCTGATATGCAGATGTGTTGCAAATTAATGTATTGGAATTGTTCCTGGAAGGCAAGTATCAACACTTCACTTATGGAAGTCACTTGCACTGCTGCCTGGTTTGGGGCAGCTGGGACAGGACCTCACCTGCTGGACCTTGTCCCAACACCCACATACTTTTGGGAATGGATTTCTGTCACAGATAGCTCAAGCCTGAGCCCCCATGGCCTCCCGCCTCAGGGAGTGACCAGCACCACAACGGTGGTCTCAAGCAAATATCTTGAACCTGAGATTTAAGAAAATGTGTTTTCCCTGATATTTGGCTCAAACCAAGACCAGGCACACAGACACAGATCCTCAAGAAATCCATGTTTATATAGCAAGGCAGTAACTTAGTTATGCATGTCAGACATTTAGCTTTTGAAAAAGTTAACTTTATTTTTTAATCCTGCTTGATGACTATGCAATATCCCTGAACTCCCTTAGGGAAATTTCATGGAGTGTGTACCATTTGTGGGATACAGATGACAACATAGAGGATATATCCACATAATCTGTCTTCAAGGAAACTTGATTGATTTCACTCTTGATTACATTAGGAAGACAAAATTATTAGACAAAGTTATTAAAACATGTTAAGTCACTGAGTCCCTGCTATTGTAAATGAACTTGTCTTATAATCCTTCAGTGCAAGCTATTTATTCTTCTGTATAAGTCTGGGAAATGACTAGTCCAAAATGACACAAATTCTAGTAATATTTGTAATAGCTCTGCAATGATCTTTATCCAAATGCAATCCTAAACTCTTCTCTTCCTTCCCCAAAATCAGACTGATTGAAAGAGCTGTTTTATCAATGCTGCCAATCATTTTCTGACATTATAACTGTTACCTTATTAACACCACTGATTAGTAGTTTTTGAGAAGCTAGTGCAGCAGTGGTGTGCCTGGTTGTAGAGGCTGGCCTGGCTGTAGGAGAGCAAGGGCATGGGAGTGAGGACAGCAGGAGGTGTGTACCAAGGCTATGGGCCAAGCTTGCTCATTAGAAGAGCCTGTCTGCTGCTCCCAGTGATCCTTGTTCCTAAGCCACTGATGGTTGTGTCTTTGCTGAAGCACATGAAAGAGGAGAATAATCAGCTCCACAATGCTCTGGCCTACAAAAATAGATTATTGTCCTAAACCATGACAAGAATCTTAGAGCTTTTGAAATATATTTTTGTCGTTGCTGTTTGCTCTGAGTTTATTGCAATCCAAAAAGTAAGAGTGCTTTTCTGATAGTAATCTGAAAGCTCTGCTTGTAACCCATGCAAAATTACTGACGTGGGTAAGGGAGATGACTGGTTTAGTACAAATGCAGAAAATCAGGCTGTGTTTATCATGTCTCTTATGGGACTGAACATTTCCATTTCATTGATTTTCATCCTTCATTCTGCCCATTTGTCATTATAGCTTTTCAAAAAGACTTCAACTTGCATATTTCACTCAAATGATGTATGGAGTTTGATTAGAATCCACACCAAAACTACTGCAAGAATATAGTGTCTTTTCAATATGCTTGGGGCCCAAATGAGAGAAATAGAGAGAAAACTATTTTCAATAGAAGGTTTGATTTATGTATTTTTGGGGTTCTTTGTTGAAAGTAAGCATAGACAGGATCTGGGAGAATGCATGCAAAGAAAGGCAAATTTTTATTATTTGTTCTGCTCTGCTAGCAAGACAAATTAGTTCATCTGCAGATCTATGAAGTTAGTTAATGAAGGGTTTCAGAATTAAGATATAAAGCTTAGTCTTTCAGTTTTGGTTCAGGAAATGCACTTACTAAAGTCAAAATGAGTTTTCATATAATGAAGTCTGATGGTAAAGCCAATCATTAGAGTCTATTTCCTGGGCTTTATTTGAGTACTAATCCTGAAAGAGAGCATTCAAGACTGAAAGTTCTCTAGAGAGAAAGCTGCAGGAATCGGAAGCAACCCAGCTGAAAAAGACCCATAATTTTGCGTGAAGTTAGCTCAGAGAACAGCTCTCAGAATGGACTATACCAAATAGAGGCACGTAAAGGTACATCAAGTGAAATGGAGCACATTATTCATTTATGAATGAACAGAGCACAGATTAATTTAATGAACCTGTTTCAAGAGCTACTTGACTGCAAATTTAATCTTTCTGGAAAAATAACACAAACTACTTGTGTTTAGCTTTCGTATTTTCAGTTCTCATGCAGGCTGGTTAATACTACTTCCCCAAAAAAACCCTTGGTATTGTAAAGATTTCATATCTACATTATTCATTTTGTAGAAAAATATATTTTATGGTGTTGTAGCACTTGGAATTAGGAACTGGAATTCAAGCTCTTAAGAGGAAAATTGTTTACCATTAACTGAATATCTTAATTGTTTTTAGACTGCTTTTAAAGTCTTTACTAAGGAAACACTGTATTTTCTCTGCTTTGGTGAGTAAAATACTTATACTATTCCTTAGGAGATGCTCTTCTCCTGCTCATTTCTCCTTCTGCAGCTGAAAAGAGAATTGAATTGCTTGCTTCATCTAAGTGGACATAAAGGCCTTCTTGGGTTTTTATGTAACATGTCTTACTTTCTGTGAGTGCAAAACTGTTTGAAATATGTCTCCCCTGATGCTAACATAAACAAAGAGAGGTGACATTGCTTTTCAGTAATTAATCTGTCATCCAGAATTTATATCCATCCGAAGAGAAAGAACAGACGCACTTGGGAAAATGTAAATTCCTGTGTCTGAGCTAGCTTGTGGTACTAGCAAGTGGGTGAGAGGAGATACTCAGAGCAAATTCTGCCTCAGAGGAGCATAGCCTCCTGTGGAGTATTTGAAAGAGAGTCAATAAGATGTAAAAAGCAGAATTATGCTCAGGAGAGAGACCATGTAGTGTACAAACCAATGCACACAAGCATCTAAAATGCAGGGTGAGTCTCTCACTGTGTCAAAAAGACCATTAAAGGCATACCAGTGACTGTATCTAAAGGGCAGACATACCCAGCTGTTTTATGTAACCTTATATCACTGTATATATGCTTTATATTACTTTATTGCTATTATTCCATTTGGTCATTCTTTCACCTAACCCCTAACAGTCTGAACATGATTCAGTTGTTTGGTTGGTGCATGAAGCTCAGATTATCGTGTCACTACTGTTCACATTCAGTGCTCTTTGGTCTTCATGACTCATTAGTTTGGACTGTTTAAAGGGGATGCAGGACCAATGCTTTTCACTTTGAAAGGGCATATATGCCATTGTACCTGGAACTGCATATAGGAAAATTTTAGGACCCAAGGATCCACTGCAGTCTTGTGATTCTGCAAAGAGCAGAAGTCCTATTCTTAGCATTAAAATGACTAGAGCTTGCTCTAAAAATAAGGGTATGATTTAGTCTAAATAATCATTGATAAAGTGCTTTAAACTCATTTATTTTCTAACCTGCATGAAAATTTTTCACAATAGATTTATCATAAGGTTTATCTCAGTTTTGTTCAGTAACTATAGCTTTTCAGTGAGAAAACATCTTTGAGAATTGGAAGATTCCACAGATTATTCTAATAATAATATTCACTAAGAAAATTCTCAAAAATATTACAATTTAAATTTTCAGCTGTGTTTTTGTCACAACTTTCACCCAGGATCAGAAAAGACAAAGTAATCTGAATCAGAACTTTTTTAGGTCAAACCTTTCCACCTGCTTGTAAACAGTGCCTGTGCTGGTACCTAGACCCCACTGATGGGTTAGAAATGACAAAACAAGGCTGGAAAGCAAAACCAGTAGTGGCTCCATAGTCTCAGTACAGATAGTGCTGAGACAACAAGCAAAAACTGTCATAGAATTAATGCAGGTTTTTATCTCATCTGTGTGCTGTCCCATGAAAGTCACAGCAAATTCAATGTAAACACATAGCCAAGAATTGTGAATTTCTTTTCCTGGGGCTAAATTGGATAGAACATTCAGAAAAAAAAAAAAAAATCCAAACCTAAAATATTACTAATTCTCTAAGCTGAGTCTTTACTCTCAAATGGGGAGTGAAAAAAATGTGGGTTTTTTTGTTTAAGCAGAGATGTTTCAGAGCAAAGCTTTTAAGCAAACTCTAGTTAGTCAAGGATGGTGATTTCAAGTAAGCCCACATGGCTGCCAACATCACAACAGCTTTATACACATTACGGCTCTCAAACTCAATGTTACTCTGGTATAAGTGTCTTAGTTTCAACTGACTTGTGACACCTTGTGTCACAGAGGACATGACAAGGCAGCCAAGTACCACTTTGCAGCTGTAAGGGCATTCTTAAACCAGTGGGAAGTTAATTTTTTCAAAGACTGACTTTATCAGCAGTCACTGTGTCTTAAAAGAAATATTTTAAAAATTTAGAAAGTGCTCTGTAACAGTATGATAACCCAATAAAACAACCAATAGCTGCATCTAGCAGTAAGTAGAAAAGGCAGTGATGATGATTATATGGATGAAAATCCAAGCCTATAATAACATAAAGTTCATCTGTGTCAATTTGTGTTAGAAGTCATAGTAAAGAAGTGATAAATGGAGAAAATTCAATGTGATTTATAATTAGGCCTAAATAAGAATTGTCCCACTGTCCCTTGCTTGTACAGCATCAAATAATTTCAGAGATGGTCCAAATGTTCCAATCTGGTTCAGCAGTGACACAAATATAAAAGGGACCTCCTGGCTTGCAAAAGTTCCAGGCAGAGCCAGTATCTGTCTTGCCATGGAGATTCAACACTCTCATTTACATGTTTTCCTAATCACTAAATTTGTGTACTGTCAAAGACAGCTGTTAAGATCATACCTTTACAAATGAATGCAGATTCACAGTGAAATCTTAAAAATATCATGATATCTTTTGTTAAAGGGTGATTTTATAACCATTTTTCAGAGATGATTATAATGTGCTTCATGAACAGTGTGTCAATGTGCTGAGTGACTTACAACAGAGACTAGTGATTCATGTTCTTTGTCAGTATGAAAAAAACAAAAGCTTCCTTCTTGTTAATAAAATAGTGAATAGTGATTCTCAGATTCTAATTAAAATCACGTATACATTACATGGGGCTTTAAACGTAGGAAGCTGTCAAAAAATTTATAGAATTTCATTAAAACTTCTATTACTGTTTAAAATGTCAATGTTTTAATGGAATTTATGTATGAACAAATTGCACTTTTTTTCAAATATTTGTACAGTTAACATCTTGGCTCTGCCCTGCTTTTGAGGAGCCATCACATAAACGTGTATGTTATTGAAGTTAGTGTTTTAATAACTAAAAAATTTACATAAATGGTCCATTGCTTTTTCAAATGGTCTTTCAATCCATTTCCAAAGTATTCTTTTTAAATTGTTCAGACTGAGGCATCATGTGAGCTATCAGGCTAAGAGTATCACATATAGCCACAAAAGTCACTTTGTTTCAAGTGTATTTATTATCAGTGTATACTCAAAACCACTCCTGATTTGACTTTTGCTTTCCCAAAATTTATCACACAAATACAAAGATACGAAGCCCACATTTTCCAGAAACATGACAAACACTTGAGGCTTTAGGTGCAATTGAAAAATCATTAAGTCAAGAGCTTTTCAGCAAAAGCAGAAAGTAAGCTCTGAAGGGAAAGACCCTCTTTACCTTTGGGTAACTTAACAGGTTTCCCTCAAACAGCAATGTATATGTATGGTTTAGTCTATTGATAATATACTAGATTATAGAAGGAAGGAGGTGCTCTGATAATAGCTAGATCCATAGAAGATGGAGTAATTCGTTAATCATGTGCATATGGAGTGGCATTCATACTTTTGTTTTATTGCTAAACATAATCACAGATAAGTCACAAATATTTGCCACAGTGTTTTAGCTATTATTTTACATGAAGGCTCAAATATTCTTCTCTACTTTGGCCTCCTTAAAAATTCCATTAAAAAACAGAATAAAGGACTATTGAGATTGAATCAGTTGCAATAAAGTTTAAAGTATCACAGAATGTTAAGGGTTGTAAGGGACATCCAAAGATCACTGAGTCTAACCCCCCTGCCAGAGCAGGACAAAACTAGAGCAGATCATGCAGAAATGCATTCAGACAGGTCTTAAAAGTCTCCAGAGAAGGAGACTCCACAATGTCTCTGAGGAGTCTATTCCAATGCTCTACAACTCTTACAGTAAAGAAGTTCTTCCTCACGTTCAGGTGGAACTTCTGTGTTCTAGCTTGAATCCATTGCCTCTCTTCCTATCACAATGCACAAGTGAAAAGAGGCTGTCCCTGCCTTCTTGACACCTAGTCCTTCTATATTTATACACATTATTTAGATCCCCTCTCAGTCTTCTCTTCTCCAGACTAAAAAGCCACAGGTCTCTCAACCTTACTTCATAAGGCAGATGTTCCAGCCCCTTAATCTTCCTCATAGCCCTTTGATGGACTTTCTCAAGTAGATCTCTGTCTCTCTTGAACTAGGGAGCCCAGAACTGGATGCAATACTCCAGGTGAGGTCTCACTAGGGCAGAGTACATAGGGAGGAGAACCTCCCTTGATCTGCTGGACACACTCTTCTTAAGTCACCCCAGGATACCATTGGCCTTCTTGGCCACAAAGGCACATTGTTGTCCCATGGATAACTTGCTATCTATCAGGACTCCAAGGTCCTTTTCAATAGAGCTATTCTCTAGCAAATCACCTCCTAACCTGTATTAGTGCATTTTATAGTTCCTTCCCAGGTGCAGGACTCTGCACTAGCTCTTGTTAAACCTCATTAGGTTCGTCTTTGCCCAGCTCTCCAATCTGTTCATATCTTGCTGAATGGCCACACAGTCTCCAGGTGAATCATCCGAAAGTCCCAGTTTCATGTCATCAGCAAACTTGCTGAGAAGGCACTCTATCCCATCAAGTAGAACCAGGTTTACTCAAAAAAAAAGTTTTCAGTGTCAGTCTGACCTCAGTACCAGGGAAGATCATGGAGCAGATCATCTTCAGTGCCATTACAATCCCTATAGAGGACAACCAGGGGATGAGGCTCTGAGAGCATGGGTTTATGAAAGACAGGTCCTGCCTGAATATACCTGTTCTCCTTCTATGACAACATGACCTAACTATTGGATGAGGGAAAGGCTGTGGATATAGTCTACCTAGAATTTTGAAACATTTAGAAACATTTGATGCTGTTCCCCATAGAATTCACACAGGAAAACTGGCTGCTCATGCCATGGATGAGCGTACAATCTGC
>JANHGN010009228.1:0-35495 GCA_024605025.1 Megaceryle maxima
AAAAAAACCCCACAAAAAAAACAAAAAACAAAAACAAAAACAAAACAAAACAAAACAAACAAACAAACAAACAAACAAACAAAAAAACAAAAAAAACCCCACCAACCGAAAACAGAAATCCTGTCTCTGTGGAACCTAGGCAAATGTTCTCATAAATACTTTGTCAAGTATTGCTGCCAAACCTGAGATAAGAAAACACGAAGTTCAGGGAGCTTTGCATGGTTTTACTGAAGAAGTTTTGCTAACTCTCTCAGGATGGACAATTTTCTGTGCCCTTTTAACTGCATCAATGCTCTAAAAGGCTGCTATGCCCCTGAAAACCTCTAGAGGTGCTCCAAGTCTTCTTTCTTCTCAAGTGCCATTCTTTTCTGCCTTGCATTGTTTCCGTCCAGATACTTTTATTTCAAACCTGCATTTCTTAGAATTTCATGAAATAAGAAACAGAAGCAGCTCATGATTGTTAGCTATCTCACATCTATGTGTAATACTATTTTCTTGAATGTCATATCTTTTTGTGCTCTAAAATAGTACTATTAATTCCGTGACTATATTTAGTAGGCAAACCAATTTTGATGTGATTAGCCACCATTTAAATAAAAGAAGAATGTTGTATTTCTTAGATTGTAGTGTGCTAAATTCATTCTTATGTTCTGTATTAGCTGTACAAAGTTGATATCCATTGTCTGCATCAGACACTGTATCTTTTATAATTATTGTACGGTATTCTTATGCATCAGTTTTTGCAGTATCATGGTCAATAACTATTTGGGCAGTGACTATCACACTTTAAACCGTGTGTGACAGATCAGGTCAGGAATGAGTTTGGAATTACTGCAGGTTCTATTTCTGGTTTTAGAGACAGTGATATGAGACTCTGATACTTCCAGTGCATGTGAATATACACGCCAGACAAATTATAGCTCAGAGATCACTTTCCCTTGTTTTTTACACCTAAAGCACCTTCTGTCCTTTTCAATCACATAATGAAGTTTTACTCCAGAGAGAAAATTGCTAAGGGTAATAAAGAATCTGATTCTGCAGTACTTACTTAAAGGAAGTACTTCTGTTGAAATTTCAAGTGCAAAAAAACCCACTTTCATTGGTACATGTGTAAAATAATGCTAACTTGGGAAAAGGTTTCAGTTGCTACTGTAGTTTGCTGGGGTTTTTTAGGTTAGATTATTTCTTATGTAGAAATGTAATGTTTCTTCAGTCTTAACATAGTGTTCTCACATAAGGCTTAAATTGAAAAAAATTAAAACTTGAATGCAGAGATTAAAATTCAGCTCACTTCCTCTACACAGAATTTCTATGTGAGCAGACAAATCATACATCCTCTGTACTTCTGTACGTAGTTTATAAAATGGGAATAATGGTGTATATGCTCAGTGAGTTTTCTGTCCAGTCAATTTAGACTCTTCAGGACAGGGACCGTTATTTTTTGCATCTGTAGAGTGAGTTGTATAACAGAGCTGTGATTTCAATTGGATTTCTGTATGCTGTCATGATAAAAGTAACAGTAGGAGAATGATGACCCAGGACAAAATATAGTAATCATTTACATTTACACAGACATATTTTGTGGACCACTGTGCAGGGAAATAGGAGAGTAGAATATTGCCCACCAGGTACTAGTTCTTGCATCTACTGCTGCATTGATATGTTCTGCTTAAAATTTCTTAGGGGTTTCAATCTTCATCGATTATTTTCCCCAAAAGCATTATCTAAAGACTGAATTATTCTTTCAGAACTTCATGACAGATTTCAGGTATAATATGCTGCTCCTTTACATATGCGCAGCTCCAGTGATAGCAGAAATCTTAGAAGCCGGGTGTGGATTAGAGAGTAAAGTTCTGACTTAGGGCTAAATGCAATCTTTTCTTCCATGAAAACTCCTTTGCCAAAAATGGGTGGCATGGAGGAAATACTTACGTATTCTTTGCATGGCATAGAGCTACAGGCAATGTGGCCTTTTTGTTCATGAAGAGGGTGCAAGTGGTGTCAATCTAAAGAGGGAGAAGGAAGAAAATATGGAGAGTTTTCCAAGCTCTCAGAAGGTGGTTGGTATTCTCTTGTGGGCTGTGGAGATTGGTGCATCAGGTGTGCTTGTCATGGTCCCTTGGTTTCTGCATTCATATCGTATATAAATGTGTCTTCAGGGTGAAATTATTAGTTGGCACTGAAAACTAGGCTGGTCTGTAGCAGCTGGAGATCTAACACAGAGACACAAGTAAACATTTTGTCTGGAGGAAATAATCTTAAACTGAGCTGTTTTGATGCTGCCACCCAGAAAATTAGTTCTGTGCAGTCACACCGTTCCTCTGTTTCTCTTGTGTTGGTATCAGTGATTTTTGCACTGAGGCAGATGAAGGACCTAACACAGCTGAGAGTTAACACAGCAAAAGCTTACATTGCCCCACAGTTGCCTGTCTGATAGTGCCAGTGTGAGAAAGACAAGAAGGGTCACCTAGTAGGGCCAGAGTTGTTTTTGGAAGTAACCTTCTTTTAGACTGTTTTAAGATGCAGCCAAATCTAGCAGGAACTGATTTAGATTTGTTGTGTTGAGAATTGCACTGTTTTTGTTGTTTTGTCTTGACTTCATGTCAGTGTGGATATGGAGAGAGTCCATTTCTCTCCATGAGAGACTAGAAAGTGTTCACCTTCTTTGTCTCCCTTCTTGTTCTTCTTCTAAGGGCTGTGTGTGTTAGTCTGTACTAACAAACTAATAATACCAAGTTGTTGGTTTGGGTTTTTTTAGATAAAATATCAAGAAGAGAGTGAACAGTTCAAATCAGTCTTTCAATGGGATGAAAGATCCAGAGAAATTGAAGCTGCTTATAAAGGCCAACAACTGGCCACCCAGGTAAGAAATAACCTTATTCATGGCATTTCAATGCTAAAAATGCCATTGCTTCTCATTTGGCTGAACTTTTCAAGAATGAGAAGATGCGGAATGAAGAGTGTATCTATCCAGTTAGCTGTTTGGACTGCTGCATGTACACTCACACTTAATGTGTCTTCTTTATACTGGGACTGAAGCTTCACAACAAGTGGTCTGTATCCCAAGGGGAGTTATCTGAGTTTCACTCCAGGATCCTAGATCCTGACACGTTGATGTCAGTTCTTGTTACACATTCTGCCTGGCATTCTGAAAGTATGTAACATGTAGACCTTGTACTGTACATCTGCAGAGATATTTAATTTTTATTTTGTAGAATGCTTACTATGCTGCCTATGAGGAAGGAAAATCGTGGTACTCGGGAACCATCCCAGATCCTGATATGGTCAAGATAACACAGGCACAGAAGACTCTGAGTGATGTGAGTGGGCTGATACTTGGAATAGCTTTATTTTCATGGTATATCTTATTCTGAAGACTTACCAGTGCATCAAAGCCAACCTTTGGTGAGATATTACCAAAGGAGAGACTATTTACCATTTAGATGTTACCAAAGGAGACCATGTATTTCTGTCAGTAACAATATTTAACCATGTAAGTCATGTAACAGTGTTGTTGCCCATCCTGGAAATCATACATTTATATATTTATGTATCTAAGAAGCACTTCGACTACTGACCAGTGATACCTGAGGTGACCTGATCGTAGCAGACAGAGTTGTTTCCCTCAGTGGAGCAAAACTTATGATGGAAAACATGTCTTCTTTTCATAGAGTAGACATTTCATTGTATTTCCATGAGCAATGAAAATGACTTCTGAATTATGACTGATTGTCTGTGCCTATTCAATGGGTTAGTGACTCAGTCAGCGTAGCTGATTAATAGTGGGCAATTGATCTGAAGGGGGAATGTTTTCTGTTGTATGAAGGAAATATTTATACCTAACAAACCTGTAAGTTCTTTAATTTATTTACTTTTAAATAAAGTGATACATGCCTTTAGGAAGCAGGCATCGAAAGAGGAATCACATTAAGCTACAGTAGGTTCTTCTGTAACAACATAACAAAAAATGTTGATTTTCTAGTTTCAATATACAGAAGAATATGAGCCACGAAGAGGAAAAGGCAGCTTTCCTGCTATGATCACTCCAGGTTACCAGGTTGCTAAGAGGGCCACCCAACTAAGCAGTAATGTAAGTTGCAGTCTTTTAAACTGTATGTTAGACTTCAGAATTTGGAGAATCCTGGGTTTCAGCCGTTTACTTTAGACAGTAGGTTGTCTGATGAATATTTGTTGTACTGTTAATTCCACAAAGTGAGAAAACTTTAACATGATGCAGGTAACAGGATTAGCGAATTACTTGACTTGGGAAGACAATCATACAGGATAAATAACAGTATAGATATTTCCTGGAAGATGTAGTAACTTTGCTGTATTTTATCACAACCTGAAAAGCGTTGTATATCATGCCAGAATGTCTAATTGCTTATCTTTATTTTACAGTTATCACATTATTAATTAATTTATTTACATGTGACATATTTTGCTTTCTTTATTATTTGAAATTAAATACATGTAATGCTGAATTTAATTCATACACAAGCTACTTTACATATATGCACAGAAAATTGCTTATTTATAAAAGTAACAATTCAACTGGAAAAGATCAAGTAAAAATCAGTCCTGTAGAATTTAAAGTATTACATTGTTTTCTGCAAACACAGTGTGCCTTGTTACAGCAGTATGATCTTAGGACATTAATGATGATTCTCATGGTATTTGAATCAAGTGTATGGCTCACATGAATCTAGTATAATTTGAAAATTTGATTCTCTGGATACATTTCTATCTGCTTCTGGCATTCTCTTCAAGGAAATTATAAATATACTGATAGCTTCGCTGTACAGTGGGGAGTGTCATGACTGCTGTAGCTTATTTTCTTTTGAAACCTCCTGATAGAGAATGCATATTTGCTGCTTATTTTTTATAATATGTATTTTATATGTTATTTCTTTCAGGTAGAATATAAGCGGGGACATGAAGAGAGAGTTTCGAAGTTCACCTCTGTTGTAGACACTCCAGATATACTTCATGCAAAGGCTGGAGGACAGCTATCAAGTGATGTAAGTGAAATAAAGGAAGTTGACCTGGTTTTGACTCCAAAAGTGGCTCTTAGAACATTCATAAATCACTTAAAAAAATGACCATAAACAAAAGTAAGAAATTAATATTTTAAAGACAGATTCATTTTACCATTATTTAATATTTCTAATTATAAAGACTATATTCAATTCTATGCCATTTTAGGGACTATAGCTGTCAGAATTGAAGTCAGAGAACCAGTCCGTTCTATAGATGGTGCTGTGCAAACTAAAGAGGAGGCTGCCTGACTCTAACAGAGAGCAGGCATCTTGTGGACAACTTTAATATTTTGTTTAAATAACTGTGATCCATCCTATACCCTGAACGAGACACAGAGGTCCTGCAGAAGATCTAGTCACCTAGTTAAAGATCATTGTAAAGATTCAGGCTTCATGGTTCATCTTGCTTTTGGCAGATGGCAGCTATCAAACAACTGACTTTGCAACTTTAAGAATTGATTATATGTGCAGTGAAGATACATTTGATCTAATTGCTCCTGGACTGTCTTGGATTTTTTGCAGTTGAAATACACAGAAGACTTTGAAGAACGGAAAGGGAAAGGCAGCTTTCCTGCTATGATCACTCCAGCTTACCAAATAGCCAAGAAAGCGAATGAATTAGCCAGTGATGTAAGTGTCCAAAGCAGTCTGTCTAGGGGAAGAAAAGCATAAACTGTCGCACAAATTTTGGATTAAAATGTTTACCAGCAGAAATTCCATGAGCGTTATGGAGTTATGCTAGCAGTGTACTTCATACACAGATTTTTAAGTGATTTTCTTTTGCAAGGACAAATGAGTTTTATGAACAAAGAGAAAATTAAGCATTTTATTCGTGTGTCAACACTCTGAATTTTTGTGAGCAAAAGCATCCCCTTTACTCAGCCTCCTGTTGCATACAAGTGAGAAGGAAGACAATAGGGAGTCAGATGGAGGTCTTTGATTTCATTCTGCCTAACTCGGTATGAGCTAGAGGGGCTGAAGTGCAGCTCTGATTTACACAGCCACAATTGTTTCTGGGTGACCTTGTATCAGGGGAGGGCTGTGTTTGCAAAGTTGTGCTTTGCCGTGACTTTCCATGCTCCAAGTGGATGCTTACAGTTCATTCTCCTATTCCTTCTTCTCTCCTGTTGCAGGATGAGGCTTTTATGAATGCAAGAAACTAGCTTCTTGAATAGCAATTAAATCTGTAAAATATACACACACACACACACACACACACACAGAAACACATACATAGATTTGACATAAGTATTTATAAAATCCATCTTTATATTCCACTCATTTTGCTCTCCTTGCTCTTGGGTTTTTTTTTAAACCCTTTGGTGTACTGATCTTTATTTGCTTTCTTTTCCTTTCAAACATAACAAAACCACAACAACCCTGTATTCTTTAAAAAGCATTATAAAAGGACATCAGTATTGCTTCAAGATGTACAGTAATTGTGTTTTGTCGTTGGAGAATGAAAGAAAAGCACTTTTTTGTTGGAGGAGATAACATATTGTGTTAACTCAATGGAAGTGAATTTAAAGCATTATTAAGAGTCATCAAGGAAAAATAAGAGATCTGTAATTTTGAAGGCTAAAACAAGTGACTCTAAAACATTTAAATATTTTTGTTTGCCTTTGTTCTGTGGGAAACCCTTCATTTGTGTCAGTAAACACACATGGTGATTAAAGGGCAGCATCAAGTTACAGGCATTATTTGGACTTCAGCAAAGTTAGTGCAAATCTTGGTCTAAACTTGAAGGTTGATTGCCTAAAATTCCCTTGATCACTGGGGACATCAGCATCTTTCAGAAACAAGCCCATTTATTAATGGTGTTCAGATGACCCTGTGGTAAAAAAAGTACTCTGTGGTAACCATGAATTTACATTACAATCAGTTCTACTTTTTTAACCTGCTGGAGCATCAGGGATTAGCCACTGACAACCAGGTGGTACTGAACACACTGAACAAATGGTCTGGGTTGAAATGGCAAGTCCCGTGTTCCTACTGCATTATTAAAAAGTACACCACTATTTTTGGTTTTATATCTTCAAGTGGTATGTTTGACTTCTGTAGACTGGTGGCAATGGGAATTTTGACAATCCTTTATTACCAACATGTGCATGTAGTTGTATTATATTAGGCAGCATCTCTGTAAAAAACTAAATTTATCCGAGTGATTTTTTTACTCTTTTTTTTTTTTTTTTTTTTTTTTCTTTCCCCTCTTAGGTAAAGTATCATCAGAGATATGAAAAAGAGATCAAGGGAAAAGCCAGCCATACAGCTGGAACAGCTGTTACTTTTGCAAGAGAAAACATAGATCAATATGGCCAGGTATGCAGCATCTGAGAGATACACATACTGATGTTGATCATTGCCACTGCTGATGGCTTAAGACTTTAGAAACTGCAGTGAGATTTATTTTCACTTTGCCTTCCTGTACGAGAAAGCAAGGTCTCAAAAGATGGTGTGCAACAGCACCATGCTCTGAATGTGTAGTATTTTTGACATTGGCACTTACAAGATGAAACTGAAAGGTGCATGTACTGTCACTGCATGATCCTTATGGTAATTCTAAAAGGTAAGCAAGGTGGCAAATCTTATCTGCATACATGTATGCACTATACATTTCTACTGTGATGGTGTTATGTATCAGACAGAAATTTGTTTAGATGTGGAAACTCCCATTCTGTGAGAAAGAAAATGTAAATTCAGTTAGGAGAAAAAGTGGAAGGGATGTGAAATGGTAGAAAGTTAAGCATTTTTTCTGCCAGTGTTCTTAGAAATCTCAGAAGCTTTGCAGCTATAAATGTGTGCCAATGGCACTAAAGATCATACGCATTCCCTTAGATTTCAGATCTTGTACAAAAGAGATACTGTAAACTTGGGAAATTGTAGTTTTGCATTAGTGGATCCAAATAGGCTTTAGTTCTGTTTTAGTCTGTGGCATTCCTTTTGCTTTTATTTCACTTTTAAGAGAATGCAATTTTTTAATTTTTTTTTGTCTCTCAAAATGCATCCAAAGTTCTATTACAATTAAATTAGGGAAGTAGTACTGCTAAATAGAACAGAATACAGCTAAAGGGAATTTGAAATTGTATAAACAAAACTGTATGGTTAGTCTTAGGTTTTCATCCTAGCTCCTCATCTCACCCATATACTTTGGAGAAATTAAGAAACAGTGAATATATTGTCCTAAGACATGTGGGAGCTATAAGTTTCTTCACTTTTTTTGTCTAAAACTACATCTTCTAATGCACAGAAAGCAAGCCATCCTTGAAGAATGTGAGCTTAGAATATGTAGCATTGTAGCCTGCAATTAGTTTCTGTCTTTTGAACTACTACAAGTTTTAATAAGAATAAACAAATAAAATTAATTTGCATTTTCAAGCATTGGAATGCTGCTATCCTTAGAATTAATTTAAGGGTTTTTTTTTTCCTTGAAAGTATCTTTGAAACTACAGTCACAGACTTCAAATTAAATTTGAGTTTTAATCTTCATAGATCGGATTTTTATTCAAATAAAACAGTGCCACTGAAATTAATGGATCTTTCTGAGTGAAGCATGACTTAACATGGGTAAAGGGATTAGATTGCTAACTCTTGAGATCATGAGAGTACATCATACAGATATATATATAACATGAGAGTTTAAGGAATCTTACTATAAAATTCCTGTGTGCTGAACACCTGCTTTGTTCATGTTTAAATATATTAGAAGTAGCTAAAATTAATTGTCTGGAATGTTGAAAATACAGGTATGTAATATGGACAATATTAGAAATTATATAAAAATGTATTTGAGAAATTTATAAGAAAAAGGAAATGGCAAGTTAGTTTGAACAATTCAGACTCATAAATGGCATTTTAAAAACCTAGCTCAGCTGATTAATCGAGGATATTTTTTATAGAATAATGTAGATACAATAAATATTACATCAAATTGTTCACAAGTTTAAGATATGACCTATCTTACCATGTGACATTGGTGCACAAAATGACCTACAATGGATTGTTTTGCATTGAGAAGTCATAAGAGAGATACTGGAAATCTTTATAGTCAGTTCTATTTGTGTTCTTCATGACATTCTTGACATGCCACACGTTCTTCTTTCACTTAAACTAGCTCTTTACTACACAGGATTTACAAAATATTACAGAGAAAACACATTACACTGCATCTTTCTTGTTTGTATGTTTACCATATTATTTGTATACTTAGATATTCTACCCACTTCTTGCCATAGAAAGCTTTGGGGTGATCATTGTGTATTATAATTTTTAGAAAATCTCCAGTATTTTGTTATTGAATTATCAAAAGTCTTTTCAGAATGTCAAACATTTACACACAAACTTATCTATAGATAGATTTAAGAGTATTAATTCTGCAACTATTGTTTTTATAGATCAGTCATGTGATTTTGTTCCCTAAGGAGTTTGCCACTTGAATATCCAGATATTTCTGCTTCATTAATGAATCCCTCTTCAAAATATATCACTACACTACAAAAATATTCTTTTTGGTCAGTTATGATGTAAGAAATGGCCATGGAGAGATCAAGTGACTTCTGTCACATTGCAGAGGAAGGCTGACCTATGCTAAACTCAGAAAGTTTAAGCAAGTCCAAAGTTTGCTGCCCAAACCATTAGATATTTTTATAGTTTTGTTGAGAAACATATATTGACAAAAAGAGTGGCTAGCAGATATCTCTGTAAGAACTGAGGTGAGATAAGTTTGTATATCATTGTATGCTTGAATGCTATCTTGACCACATATAATTGCTAACTAAATTTCTCTCACAGTGCAGCACAAGTAGTTTTACAGACACTTTTAATTTAATGGGTGATTTTATTGTTACAGTTGGTCATTTTATTCTCTATTTCATTAAAAAAAATAATACATTGAAACAATGAACTTTCCTACTAACAAGGAATATGGGGCTTTGTGAAATCACCCATGGCCCCACCTGCTTCTGTGTGACGAGTAAACACTCTGAATTTTCTTCAGGATTATATGGATGAGTATGAAGAACGCAGAGGGAAAGGAAGCTTTCCTGCTATGATCACTCCAGCTTATCAAAATGCCAAGAAAGCAAATGAATTGGCAAGTGATGTAAGTATGAAACCTGAATCAATACAATTCATAAACAATTAAAACCAGCAGTTTGTCAGAGCAGTGCCTGGGAGAAGAATGCTAAAATTAAACTTGAGAAGTAAACAACGACAACATTTCACTGCATTGCAGGGGACTGAATGGCTCAGGGGATTAATAATGTCCATTAATAGAGGGGGACACAGCTCCAACTTGCATGAGGGAGGAGATGGATGTAGCAACTAATGGGGATCCCTACTGTTAGGTTAACCCTCCTGGCAAATCTGTACCTGTATTATTAATGAAACCTTCAACTGCCTTAATCATCCTGTGGACTACTGTGGTATTCCCAATAGTGAATAAATGGAGGTTGAGTGAGCTGAACTGGTTTTGATATTTTGATGTATCATGCCTCTAGCACAAAGCAAGTCATATGAAGGAAAAAGAAAACATAGAGTGTGACACTGTCACTTCACAAGACTGAGCTTATTTCTCAGATGGAGATTTTTGGTTTTGGATGGTAAGCTAAAAAATTGACAAAAAAGGTGTGATTCTTGCATGCAGCCCATTGATTAAAGAGCCTCAGCCTTATTTGTTGAGGCAATTTCTAGTAGTAACAAAAAATGGGTCAGTCTGTAGGTCACTACCCTGTGGCTGCTGTGAAGGATTCCTGCAAGTGACAACCTTGTAGTGTGGACACCTGTCCCCCACGGGGCTATCCGAGCTGATGGGCTCAGCCTGTTTTCTGGGGAGCTAACAAATGGTTGAGTCTTTGAGCTTGTACTAGCCTGGACTAGACACTAACAGGAAACTAGAGTGAAAGGATCAGTCATATTCTGTTACCTGAGCTTACAACTACGAGAATATAAAAAACCTGAAACCTTCTGTGACCAGTCCCTATTTTGATGACAAACTCAGTGAATCCCCTGTGTAAACATGAAATATTAGACCTTTTGAGATAAAGGTGGCAGTTTCAAAATGCTATTGGTTTCCTACTACTTCCTATTAATTTGCAATACCTGGAGCAAAGTTGATTCATGGCAGTAACATTTACACACTAGAGTACTTGCCAAGCTGCTTCATATCTTCAATGCCTGAGAAACTGTGTGCAGACTTGGAAAATAAAAAACCCAAACACTTTGCACTTCAGCACACGTAAAAGAATTTGTTTCGTACATTATGAATCTGATTTTTTGAAGGAGTAACATAAAATGAAGAACATGAGCATCTCCTTTTATGCAAGTAATATTGAAATATATTTCCGATAGGGTTTTTGCCAAAGTTTGGCAAAAGGCCAATATAAGTATGATCTTCGCCCATCTGAGCCCAATTTAAGGCAGTAAGCAGATGCCTAAATTAAATTAATAGATCCCTTATTTCAATCTTGATTTGGTAGGGAAATATAATTCCCTTAAAAACTTTATAAATGCAAAGAGATAATGCTTTTTTAAAAAGCTGGTTTCTACAAAAAAAAAAAGTTTGTAGAGCACTTGATGATTATCTGTAATTCTCTGACTAGAATTCTAAAATTAAAGTACTTAGAATTAACTTCAGTAATAGAAGAGCACAGAAACTCCATCCAGTCACTAGCTAAGAATCTGCTAATTATCTGTTCAAGCTATAAACAACAACCAGTGCTGTTCAATCTATGTAAAAAATGGATTAAAAAACCTGCTGTCTAGTGAAATGGCTTGACAGGGATTGTTAGGGCTGTGATTTTATATGTGGTCTATTTCAGGAACTAACAACTTTCAGTGTTTCAACTTATCAAGTTCTATTTGCTTATCAAAGCAAGGATAGGAAAAATCTTATCCCGACTCATGAAGCCGATCTAAATAGCAGTGGTGAAAAGGGAGACATCTATTTTATAATTTTCCCTACTTCTTTTCAGATAAAATACAAGAAAGATCTTTCCAAGATGAAAGGTGCAGCTCACTTTCACTCCCTAACAGCTGAAGACAACTTAGTCCTTAAACAAGCTCAAAGTGCTAACAAGCTTGTCAGTGAGGTAAGGGGTTGAATCGATCTGCTAACAAGTTTCAGAGCAGCTCATACAAACATTTGTGTCTGATGGGTAAGGACTGCAAATATAAAAAGTTGTTGCTCTTATTGCCCCATATGTAACAAAAACGATCTGTGTGCAGCACAGTAACCAGAGAGAAAGTGCGAGCAACTTCAGGTGCTGTTATCTGGCGCTTCCAGGGATCTGTGTGAAAGTGTGGGAAATTAACCCCAGAACAGTAATTCTAATTCTGGCCACGTGAAGAATAGAAATGTAAAAAAACCCCCCTGAATTATGCTCTTATTGTACTGTGAAGTTATAATTGTAAATGCTTCAGGATGACCTGGGTGTGTACTTAGATTGTTTCAAAGAAGGTTCTGCTGATAATTAAAAAATAACACCAACAAAACTGAAATTTGTACCATTCTATTAATGCAAGTTTCTGTTTTTTTCCATCATGTGAAAGACTGTGAATTACTGATAATACAATCTTCTGCTTGGCAAGGGAAGATTGCTAGAGAATTCTCAGTAGATTCTGAATTATTAATTTATTTATAGTGTCAAATCAGCTATAAAGCTATTAATAAATGTGAGTTTCTAGAGCTTCCCCATGGCAGTTTAAAATCTCATACTCTTGGGATGTTGAAGTATAAAATCTTCAATAATGAAAAACCCCTGGAAGTAGGACTGGAAGGGGCCTCCTGGGCCAATGATTCCTGGCTCCTGCTGTTTTGGCACAGTATCATATAATCCTCTTCTAATTTCTAGCCTACATTTATTCCTGTCCACTTTATTACTGTTGTGTTTTGTGCCAACATTGCGCTTTAGTTTAAAAAGTTCTTCTCCCTGCATAATTACCTTTCTGAGATGTTTACAAATGGATATAATTTTCTTCTCTCTGCTTTTTGTTTTCCTGGACTAAGCAAGCCAAATTCTTCTCATCTCTCACAGTCTTTCACTGCAGGTGTTACAAGCTGAGTGCATGTTCCTTAAACAGGAATGACTGTAAGAGTACATAAGGTCTTGAGGTCTTGCTAGAACCTGGTACATAATACATGCACTTTTCAGTGCCTGCTCAAAAGACTCCTCTTGCTCCTGCTTTGGACTGAATTTACCTTTTTCATGGCTGTGTTACTTTGGCATCTTGCCATCTTTCTGTGGTCAGCCTACATATGAACAGTTTTCTCTTTCTTAGCCTTTCTAGGTGATGAGCTAAAATTTTATGACTACTCCTTATATATATTAACCTCTAGATGGCTGAATTTAGTCCCATTTCTATTCTGCCTTTTAATGTCACCACCAACATTCCTACTTCAGAGCAAAGGTGAAATAATGAAAATATTAAACTAGTTCTGTATTTGAACTCATTCTGAAGTATTCTACTGGTAAACTTCCCCCTATTCAATCCTTCCTGTTGAAAAACACCCATTGTTTTTTCTGCTTTTTTTGGTACACAATCACCTTAGAATTCCTTCATAGATCCCTGTCATTCTTAATAATTTTCCTCATGACACTGTCACATACACTTTGCTGTCCAAATGGATGAAATTGATTGCATGTCTCTTGCCTGTAAAATGAGAACTGAGTATATGAAAATCATCTTCACATTACTTCTCATCATATGCCATTAGATGAAAGCCATGTATCAAAATCTCTGAACAGTGGGTCTGGATAATAAAAAGTGTGTGGAGGAATTTGACAGAGCAGGTTAAGATTTTACCATATCTTTCCCTTGTGCATTTTTGCCATTAAGGTGGAGTATAAGAAGGATCTCGAAAACAACAGAGGCTACAGCATGAACTATTGTGATACTCCACAATTCAAGAATGTGAGCAAGATCTCAAAATTCACCAGTGACGTAAGTTTTCAGTATCTCATGTGTGGCTTGCTTAACCTGGTAGCAGAATTGCAAGTCATCTGTGTGTGTGTTTCAGATAAGAGTGCACTGGGAATTTGATTGAAACCGATTTAACCCATGTTTGTACAGCACCTATCGTAGTTTGTCCTAATGGATAACTCATTTTATATATGATTATGAAAAGAACTATTATGACATATGGAAGAGAGGTTACTTACAGTGAACTGCTAATTTAGACAAGTAGCCATCAGTTGTTACTATTACTTATCATAATTATTGCTTATTTTATTGTGTATGTCCATTTCCTGACTGGAAAGATAGGCAGAAGTTACTTTACCAGAGTTAATGTTGGAGAAGGATGTGTTTACTGTGTGCAAGTAATTAATATTAATAATTATACTGCTTGTATCTCATGATACTGAAGTATAATTTTGCTTTATACTGCTTGCTATCATTATCTGAAATCCAGGAGGAGTAAATCTTTTGACATACAGAAAAAATGGTAGAATGTTTAATTTATCTTGTTGTCTAATTCCCTACTCTGGGCTTGGTAAAAGCTGCACCGAAACTCCAATTTTGGTAGATGATTATGTGATCTTTTGTATAAATATGTATGAATAATTCTCCCCTGCAACTTTGTTCTACTATTTATTTCTGATGAAATATTATGCAGCTGCAGAATGCAGAGATATCTCCTTTATGTGGTGTCCAGGTGATCTAAGAATATGTGACATCTTGTAAAATGGGAAACTCACAGAGGGTTTTAGCTTTTATTTTTTTAAAGTACCAAGGTTGTTGTGTACTCATGAGCTTTTGTAGTCGTGCAACACTAGTAGACCACAGCTGTAATAATTTGTCTCACTTCTGTAACATAGAAAAACTGAAGATATAGTCTCAGAGTATTTTTGACCCTTTTTTTTTTTTTACAGCTTAAATACAAAGAAACCTACCAGAACCAGATGAAAGGTCATTATGTAGGCATTGGCATGGACAAGCGAATGCTACATGCCATGAAAGTTGGCAGCTTGGCAAGCAATGTAAGTCTTTTTTAATCATACTTGAATGGTTGTTGCTTTCGTGTGTTTAAGTTTTACCACAGTTAAGTTAATAGAAAACTTTAGATCATATTGTACTGGGGATCTGAAGGATAGATATGTTGAGAAGAGGGGAAATTCTGGAAACCCTTTTGCAGTAATTTATAGCTCACTGTGTGGAAGAAGTTAAAATAAAGAAATTCAGCAATCTGGCGACATACTGAGATCCTTCAGTTTTCTTTGACATCAGTAGGATGCTGGAGGTTGCTTGCTGCCACCCCCCCCCAAGGTAGACCTTTGCTGGAAAAATCTTTAAGGATGATTTCTGGGTTCCAGTTTAATTTACTGGGTTAGTCGAGAAGCTATTTTGTTACATACCATTCCTTCAAGTACGTTATTTACAAATCTGTAAGAAGCTTGAGAACTAAGCAGAAAGATAAAAGAGATGTGTCATAGGTGGAAGTTAAGTTAATGTTCCCACTGTTGGCATTGGATTAATTGAGGAGCTGAAAAAGAATCAATTAGTGGCTAAACTATGCAAATAATTTCATTTTCTTTGTCACTTATGACATTGAACTTACTTTGTTTCCCGCATTTAATATTAATATTATTGTTTCTCCTTTCCTCTTGACTGATAATTATTCAAACAAATGACAGCTTAAAAAAAAAGAATGATTTTTTTTTTTGTTCTCCCTCTGTTTCAGATAGCCTATAAATCTGATTACAAACATGACGGTGTTGACTACAATTATCCAGCTACTCTCACTCCTTCATATCAGACAACAAGGAAGTTGGTCCCTTTGAAAGATGTAAATTATTTTATGTGTTGGATTTTTTTTCCCATGACTTGTGTGGCTCATCATGTCTCTGTAGGAGAGATTGTGATAGATTGCATGTGTCAAACAATGATTTAATCATGGGAGCAAACAGTGGTAACAAAATTAAAGGAAAGAAATGAGGGAAATCAAGAGGGGTCAGAGGAATAGGAAGTGCTGCCACCTCCTGTCATTAGCTTCAGTCCAAACAGTTTGTATAGGGGTGTGAAATGAGTGAATTCTGCCCTATCCTTGGTTTGTGTTGCAAAACATCTCACCATCCTGGACAGCTTCAACAGCAGCATCAAGCACCAAAAGGACAGGGAGACTTAAATGGGCTTATCATCTGTTGTGAATTCCCTGAAGATAGGTGTTCCTGTTTGAAGTGGAACAAATTGGTCACATAACCTTCCTTATGCCTGTGGTCTGTGTGAGAGAGGTGCCCTCTGTGCTTGGGGTTGAGTTACTGATGGAACAAAGTGAAGAAATTTGTATACTGCTGTGGTTATATCTGTGCTACACTAAATGGAGAACATCAGACTATGGCGGATACCAAACTTTAACCTCTCTCAATCATTAAAGGCTTGATTGATCACATCTACCATTGGGAACTTAACCTGTGCCTTAGGAGCACAGTCACTAGGCATTACTTATAAAATCAACAGGAAGAGAGCAGCACTTCTGCAGGGCATTTCTGACTACCAAAGAAGTCTATAAGCTGTCTTTCATTGAAATTGCAGGAAACCAGGGCCAAGATGCCTTAGAGAGGCTATTAACATGATACAAGATTTATCTGTAGCTAAACACATCTTCCAAGAAAAAGATGGTAGCATGAAGAAGTAGAATTCAGAACCCTGATGTTTATGAGGAAGTACTTGATGTACTTCAACTGTAAGATGCACTGTTGCCTCTTCAGCAGTCATGTCAGCTTTGTCTTTGAAAAAGCTTAAAAAAGTAAAGTTCAGTGTTTGATTGCCTAGTGTGTGAGAGAGCTGTGCTCTTAAAGATTTCAAAGTAAACATGAATTCATGCACAAATTTACAAATTAGTTGTACCCACTCAAACATTTCAGCACTACTTCTGTCTCTATGGTTCATAGTCAGCATCTCATTTTGGAGCACAGAAATCAATTGGCCACAGAGACTCAGTTGCACTAGTCATGATTATCACCTACTAGTTTGAAATAGTCCCAGGACTCATCTGCTCACTGAAAACCGACATGCTTACTTTGAACTCTTCAGGAGTACAGCTCACACACTAGGCAGTTACAAGTAGCAATAAATACATAGTTTCAGTTAAAAAGAAATGATCCCTTTCAATGGAATTAAAATTCTTTCTCTGTAAAGAAATAAATGATCTATTTCAAGTACCTTGATCACTTTGGACCCGTGAGATAATTCAGGCTTATTTTATGGTCTATTATTACTGCTACCATGTTAATATGTTAGGAGTTTAGTGGGCTGAAGTCCTGTCAATGGCTGGCATTAAAATGACCTTTTTTCTACCATAAAAATAAAAAATATCTCATCATCCACACGAAGCTCTTACAGCATAGGGGAAACCTGTGATTATTACATTGACTCAGTAAAGGCAGAGTTTAAGGCAGTTTGTTTGCTCTGCACAGAATTACACTGGAGAGACCTTTTAATAGGCAGTTACAGGGTTCCTTTATAAAAATAGTCTGATAAAGATAAAAGTATTCTAAGCGATGGTTAAGAATATTAGTTTTATAGGAATGCTTTGGGGAGCAGCTGAAACGACATCTAAAGAATTTGTGATTTTGAGAGACAGGGGTTATAAGTAAAGTTCATTTTCAAAGTGCAATACATTAAATATTGTAAATCTTTAAATCATTAAATATTTTGGTTTATTTTATCTTTAATTAGGTAAACTACAGGCAAAGCATAGACAAACTGAAGTACAGCTCTGTTGCCAGCACTCCACAAATTGCTCAAGCCAAAATAAACGCGCAGCAGCTCAGTGATGTAAGTTCTGTCATCATTAGCCAACCTTGTTTATTAGAATTGAGATAATTTTATTTCATAGCATTTGTAGCACTTAAGTGTTTTTATTCTTGATAGCTCACCAGCAGATTTACAAACAAAACAAGAATACAAATTGAGTGAAATCACTTCCAAAAATATGGCAAACGTACCAGTAGGACTAATATTTTCCTCTATTTTAAAGATCTGTATTAGTGTGGGTTTTTTTAGGTATTTATTTTCTCTGTATGTATTGATGTATGTTTTTAGATAATGTATTTTCTCCATACAGATCATCAGTAACTATTCTATTTATAGAATAATTATTCTGCTACCTAGGTGTATTCTAGTACCTAGGTAAAAGTTATAATTGCCTTATTGTCCTCATATTTTTTGCAGCCATGCCTTATATCTATAACATAGAGCACCAATAGCCTGAAATTCAACAGCAGTCAATCAATGTAACAGTCATATTTTTAGTGAGTTAAAAAGAACTGAATTTATTGTTGACTTTTTTAATGTATGGCAGTTGAACTACCGAGCCCAGTATGAGAAGACAAAAACAAACTACACTCTACCTCAGGATGTACCGCAGTTAGTCAAGGCAAAAGCCAATGCTGAGTTATATAGTGAGGTAAGCCAAGTGATGTGAAAATACTCGTATGCATGATGCTGTTAATAGAGGGAAATGAATGTAAAGGCGATGACCACTGTTTCTGGAAGCCTTTAGTGTTTATCATCAGTCTTTACTAAACAGCATCAAATATGGTAACTGGGATAGATAGGGATACAATCTCACATACTGTGAAATTGTTAGAGGTTTTTTTTTAGAAGACTTTTTTAGATGATTTGCATTTCTTTAGTAAATAAGTTTTCAATTCACAAAATTAACTGCTTCTAAGGTGGTATTTGTATGAGGAACTAACATTTGCACCATTCTAATAGCTCAGAGCCCACTGAAGTCAATGGAAAGAAGCACAGTGACCTCAGCGAGCTTGGATCAAGCCCACTGTTGCTGCCATTCATACTTCTTGACAATATGTAGTGATTTACTTAGAACCCTTTGTGTTAAAATCAAGCTTTTGCAGGAAAAGTTTGACTTCTTTTTAATTTTGAAAGTATTTTTCAGGCTTTCATTGTTGTAGATAGGGAGGGAAAGAAGCTCAACAAGACAAATGCAAAACCAGAAAAAACCTCCAGACTTATTACTAGTGTGACTGTTATTTTTGAACCAGTTTCATAATTTTTCATGATTGTGCATTGGCATTACTGCGATTTTTTCCTGGCATATTCATATCCCTCTTAAGTTCATCCCCTCAGATTTATTTGAGTTGCACTGGTGGAGTGTGGTGTAGCAACTCTCCTTGTGGCTATAATGTGTTGGGATGAATGCTCATCGTTAGATACTAGTAAAATACAGCCATAGGAAAAGCTAAATCCAGAAATCAGGGCTTCCTGGATACTTCATTAGGTGCATGTGCGGTATGCATGAAGGCATACTTGGTCCTTCTCTAATGGGTTTTCAAGTGGAACCTTGAAAAAGAGCTTAAACAACTATTACTCTAACTTCCATTAACTTACAGAAGTTAAGCATGTGATTCTCATGCCTTTCATCTATGTTTGTGATATAAGGTGTCTCATGAGTGTGTTTTTGAAGCAAATCTCCTGATCATAAAGGTTGTTTCACTGAGCTTTGCTTCACATTGTGGGGTGGTTGCAGGGCATGTGAGCTGTATTCCTTTTGCAGTCAAACTGAAAGATGCTCTTCAGTAGTTCAGGTAAAGAACTGCAGCTACAAATAGGCATTCAGTGCATGCGACCTGACTAGCTCTACTTGTGGAGGTGAGAGAAAAATCCTGAAATGAGCAGTCTTGATGTCTGATGTCTGATTCTGAGCACCAGCTGTTCTGTGCTGTGGAATAGCTCCTATTGATCTACACTAATTGTGTATGTAGACATAACCACAGACACTTTTGAAAAACCTTCCCTCCCCCATGCCTGTTTAAAATTGAGAGGTATTGGTGCATGTGCTGGGATTTAAAGTGCCTGTGAACTCTTAAGAATAAAATTCTTGACTCTATCCTGGCCAGTTAATTAGCTCAAAATGATAATGAACTGTGACTTAAGAAGGTTCCAGTTTGTGACTAGGCATGTTTATACTTCTGGTTTACTCTTAGTCATTTTCAGGTTCTTTTGAAGATCTTGTGTGTTTACGTGTTAGTGACATGTTGCTGTCTTTCCTTTCTCAGATTAAATACAAAGAAGGCTGGGAGAAAAGTAAGGGCCGGGGCTTTGAAATGAAACTTGATTCTCTGCCTTTACTTGCTGCCAAAGCTTCGAGGGATCTTGCCAGTGATGTATGTTATATTTAATTACATAGGAATTATTCCTTATATGAGTTGCTATAGCACAGGGAAATAAAGCTTAGCTCACTTCATCTGGATTTTAACTCTTGCATTTGTCTATCCATCTTTCTCAATGGCTGATGAACAGTTGGAAACTTTTTCAAACTCTGCTATGAAATCTCACTCTGAAAAGTATTTTTTTAAATCCAAGTGTACAGAAGGAAGCAAAATATGCAGAATAACCCCATAGTAAAATTCAGTGTTATGAATTGTTTATAGACTCAAAAATACTGCTATCCACTGCAAGGGGGATGCATATTTCTTTAGTCTGCTTCTTTAACATAAACACATGTATATAAATATATTTCAAAACAAACTCTTTTTAAATGACATCTCATGATTATAAACCTGTGGAGAGGCAGAAAAGAGAAAAAGTCAGAAAAGAAATTTTTCCTGCAGCTGAAAAGTGTTTAGTGATGGTGGAGATTCCGCAACCCCACTTCATTAAGGAAACCAAATCTTCAGTTCTTCAGTTCCTTGCTTGATTTTTACATGATTGATTTCTTATCTTTTGCTTTAAGAATCAGATAATTTATCTAATCAGGAGACTTTAAGTTTATAAGCATATCCACCTCAGAGGAGTGAACCTTAAAGGATGAATTTAAAGATAGCATAAATGAACCACTTTGCATGTTTGGGAATTTCTGAGAAAATCTGGGAAATCTGAAGTGGCATGGTGAGAATCTGGCTAAGCCTGTGAGAATCTGACTAAAGCTTTGTAAATTTTCACCATCCAAATTGCCAGGGAAAAACATATTGCTTGTCTCCTGGGTAAATGGAAATGTTCTTTGATTTAAACTACTTTTTTTTTTTTTTTACAGATTAAATATAAAGAAGAATATGAAAAAACAAAAGGCAAAGCAGCTGGAACCAAAGATTCAAGACTTTTGCATTCTCTGCAGGTGGCCAAAATGAGCAGTGAGGTAAATTATTTATTTCTCTTAGTCTAAAGGTATTATATTTATGAAACTTTCTGCAACAATATGCAATTCACCACTGTTACTACTTTCACTCTAAGAAATTCTTGGAAGCTTTTAATAAAAATTGGTTTCCTTCTGTCTGTTAATCTGCAATGATTGACAGTATTTATGTTCTCATGGGGAATTTTGTGTTGACGATGTCCTTATTTTGAGTCCTGAAAATAACATCCTATTAAAAGACACTTCTACATAAAACTGTAATACATAAAAGTATGTATTAGAGCAAGATGTACTGTAATAGAGAAGATGTCTTTGGAGTCTGCAGAATTCATCCTGCCATCTGTTTTTTTGGATCTGTCATAGGACCTGATGTCTACATGTGATTTTTGCCTAGTCTGCATAAGGACCAAACAAGAGTGGGGATTTAAGATGGCTTTGACCTTACAATACACTGATACAGACAACTTATATTCATTCTTTCTATTTCTAGATTGCCTACAAAAAAGGTTTTGAGGAGAGTAAGGCCCACTTCCATCTGCCTATGGATATGATAAACCTGAGACATGCTAAGAAGGCCCAGGCACTAGCTAGTGACTTAGACTATAGGAAGAGACTCCATGAATATACAGTGGTTCCAGAAGATATGAAGACCAAATGGGCAAAGAAGGCCTATGGTCTCCAGAGTGATGTAAGATGATGTATACTCAGCTTAACTATTACAAGCAGTATGAGTGTTTATAGGCTTTTTCAGTTTGTCATTAATTCTCATTTCATACGGATGCTGTTTGATTTGCTCTATGACTTTTTAAAATGTCTTTGCAATGTCTTTGAAACTGGAAAAAGTGCACATGTTCACATGCCAATAAATGTAATTTTCCTCTACAGCTTCGATACAGGGCAGATCTGACATGGATGAAAGGAGCTGGGTGTATCACTGAAGGAAGTCTTAATATACAACAAGCCAAAAAGGCAGGAGATTTGGTCAGTGAGGTAAGTAAAGTGCTCAGACTTCTGTCTGTTGGTTATTCAAAGGTTTATACACACTTATTCCACTACATTATGTGGAGTAGGTAAGGAATTCTTAGTAAGGAAAATCTGAGAAATGAAAGAACTGATGGACATCATTTAGTTATTCTACAGTTTTGGAGATCTCAAGTTAAAGGTTAGAATATATTTTCCCATTATATGATTATTGTGTCAAATTCATAAGGCAGAAGTCCCCATAATTGTGCTTCAACCTCTTTTTGTTCACTTGCCCATTTTGCAGAGCGGCATTGAAAGGAATTAGAATTTCCTATGGTAGGTGCAACATGAAGGGCATAGAGTTTTAAGGAATGGTGTTGAAAAATTAGATATATGTTAGCCATGTTTGGAAATGCTCTTCAGCAAGTATGGGTTGTGACTTCACTGGCAGCTTCAGCTTGTGCTGCTTTTCATTGCTTTCTCTTGGCTAATTCATGGTTTCACACTGCCATTAACCTTATGGAAGTAGACTTCCTCAGCTGCTTAGCTATGGTGAGTCGTCTCACTAGTGCTAGGAAAACTAGAGGACAGATAGAAGAATAAATTAGGGGAATTTTGACAAGAAGGATAAAATCCCACTTAGTGCTGGAGGAAGGAACAGAAGCCAGTTAGTTACTGGAGATCACACTCTCTGACACTTTGGGTCTCTGACATTGTCTCACTACTCCTGCAAGGGGAAAAAATACATCTTAGAAACAAAAGAAGAGCAGCTACTCTCAGATCTGGTGTCTTGCTAGGGATAGACTGACATTTGCTGCTGTGGTGTGCTGTAGTAATAATCACTTCCACAAATATTTAATCCATAATGATCTGCCTTTTCATTCCAGTACTCTGTGAGGCCAAGAAATGGCTGACAGTCACTTAAACTGGAGACCGGTGGATATTATTTTAGAGATCTCTGTTGCTTTACAGAGCCTGGCATTTTGTCATTTCTTTGCAGAATGTCACTACATTGTGTTCCATGCAATGTGACAAAACATGCTGGTTTTAATCTGCCTCTCTCCCTTCCAGGTTCCTAAAATAAAGCAATGAGCACCTCTTTGAAGTGCTGCATGCTTTTGTAACTTCTAGTTTGTGTTCCCCTTGCAGAGACACAGCATAAACTGATCTGTTCACCCATCAGTTCAAACAGAAGGATTTTACTCCTGAAATGCCAGAACATGAAAAAAATGCATTTAAACCCTTCCTAGGTGGAATGACCCACTTCATTATTGAACCGTTCAAATAAGAATTTGACTAAAGTATCCAAGATGTATTTACTTGGCCTCCCCTATCATACTGTGGTCTTGCAATATGGTGCTGCATTTTCTTGTACTGTCTCAAAGACAGGAAGCAATGCTCAGCTTGTGCTCAAATGAGTGATGCAAAAGGCTGAGGCAGAGACATTGATTCAGAACAGGCCTGATCCAAAGCCTGATGGAGTCAATGGAAGTTTTCCCTTTGGTGTGTTTCAGATGTAAAACAGAAAGATGGAATAAAAGTAAGGGCAGTCTTATTTACCAAACTAGAAATGTTACTCTCTGTGCAAATTTGTTGATTCAGATAGATTTTATATAAATAATAGTACCAGAGGATGAATGAAGCACAATGGCTTTTTCCACATCCAACACTTAAGCCTTGTGGAGGCCTCTCATAGCTACGGCTCCCAGGAAGGCTTGACTGTAGTGCCTATGCTGAGCTCTGCTTTGCAATGAACTGGGAGATGGTGGGGAAAGTTTTGAATTTAAGTTAGTTTCAGGACACTAGAATAGACCATTCTTATTTAATTGATAATTTAAAAATATCTTAATAACTAAAAAATACCTCAGTAACACATATTCAGTGATTTGAACAACACATGCATATGCTTGAGAAGTCTCTTCTAAGAAAATGAGATAGTAATAGTGACTGTGTAGCTTATGAGCCATCTTGGGTCTGACTTAAGTCATAACCAGTTTGTGAAGGACACTCATTGGTTGGTGTGCAATCCAGATGTTGTAGCTAGTACATCTGGCATGAAAGAGTACCCATGCTTGCAGTGTCAGCAGGAATGTATTTGGCATTCTCTTGCACTACCTTTCTCACCTTGAAAATACTATCACTGGGTTGTATTTGGAACCTTATTTTGTTGATACTTGTGCTAAACCTGTCTTGGGAATTTACAAGGGACTTTTGGCTCTATCAGTCATGTGCTTTTACAGAGCACTACATTTCTGGGGGAAGGTAAATACTGTAGAAACTTGTGTAACCTGCTTTACTTTGATGTAGAAAAAGTACAGACAGAAGGCTGATGCTCTGAAGTTCACCAGTGTGGCTGACAGTTCTCAGATCAAGCATGCCAAGAAAAGCCAGGAACTGCAAAGTGATGTGAGTCCTTGACTGAATTTGCCTCTTTGCAAGTAGCTTACTCATAGTGTGGTCCTTTCTGAGATATGTGCGCTGGAGTGGTGGTGGAAGAGAACCCAGTCATGAAATCTTTACATATATTACATTTCTTGAGATTTATTTCTAAGGGATTTTATTTGTTTATTTGATTAATTCTGTCATTGAATTCTCTGAACTAGAAAAACAACAAAAATCAAACCCCAGTGGGAGTGGAAATAGACAAGTGAGGCTTCTCATAAATAATGTCAAAGGCGAGACAGAGAGGGAGGAGGATGCCTTTACAAGACAGTCTTGGCTACAAGACTGTGGATGGTGCAGGCTGAATTAAAGTATGGCTGAAATGCATTCATGAAAAGATACCTGAGTATTTCTGAGATGTCATCTGCATGAAAATTAGTTATCTATAAGGTAGTGAAAGTGGGGAAGGAAATAGGAGGGAAAGCACAGTATTCCCAGCTAATCGTCTGGCAGTGGTTCAAAGCAAGGTAAACATTAGCACAGGGACTGATATACATCCGTCCCAGGTTTGGTGTTGCTCTCCAGGGAGGGCCCCATCAGAATACTTAAAGCTGTATCAGTCTTGTTAGACTACACATTCTTCAGCTATTGTTTTTAAAGTACTTTTCTTTTTGATTCTGGCTTCTGTGATTTAGTCAAATGCTAAAATAGGCATATTTTCCCAAACTGGGTGCCTCTGGAATGCTCCCTAGGGAACAGAGTAGAATAGAATAGAACAGAATTAGAATAGAATAGAATTAGAATAGAAATAGAATAAGAATAAGAATAAGAATAGAATAGAATAGAATAGAATAGAATAGAATAGAATAGAAATAGGAATGGAGTACTTCAGTTGTAAGGGACCTAATCCAACTGCCTGACCACTTCAGAGCTGAAATGGTACTTCATAACTCTTTGGCAGAACTTAGCTGACAGCAACTCACTTTTAAGTTTCCAAAAGAAGGAGAACCTGTTGTTAAAATAGCTGATCAAGTAACTTCAGAACAGCAGTAACTTCCCAGGCTTTTTAAAAATTACTTTTAATATGTTGTGCCTTGAAATGAAGATACTGTCAGTTGTTATGTGAATGAAGCACCATTGCTACTTGATTGGTCTTTTTCAGGCAGCCACCATGTTTCCTTTTTTTTTTTTCTTCTCTGTGTCAATAAAATCCTGGCAGTTCCTTAGATGGGTGCTGTGTGTCTCAAAGCTGACACCAGACTAAATCAAAGGAGAATGGGAGTCTCCTGACTCCCATTACTTATCTCCTATATACTGGACAGTGCTGCCTTTCTGTATATGTCTTGAAGTCAGAATAGTGACCATGGATTTAGAGCTTTATAGTAAGGACATTTTTTTTTCTTTTTCTGTGAGATGTAAGAAATATAACACTTTGTGAAATGGGACATCTTCTCATAGCTTTTCAACAGCTCCAACATCTCTATGGGCTTCTGAAACACAACAATTCATTTCTCTGTTGATGTTTCCCTGGGATATAAAATGGAGATGTTTGCTACTTGGATCATAAAAGGTCCTTGATATTTTCTTCTAAAGTTGGAATGTTAGTCCTCAGTGGAGTATTATGACAGCAGTCATATTTAGGTCACAGATTTTCTCTGCAGATTCAATTGCTTAATGTTCTTCATTTCATGCCTCAAGTTCACTATTTCTGTGTGCTATTAAAGAGTTTCATTCTACCTAAAAAGTAGCTGCAGTTTAATATTGGATGAAATATAATCTTGAATACATTTTGTACAGAGTATGAATTGCACAGTTAAGTAGCTAACTTTAGAAAGGAGAATCCTGATATTTAAGTCATTTCACTGCTTCTCTGAAATTTAACCATGAGTAATTCAGTTAACCTGACTCCATGTGTCAACTTTTAAATTCATATTTGACAAATAAAGTCATGATGTTAAAGACTAAGTCTACAAATAAATTAATCTTAACAAATAGTTGAATATTTAGGGTGTTTTAACCAGTATTCCTTCGACATTAAACATGAACTGCTACTTGTTAACCATGCTTTGCTTTCTGTGGACAGGTTGCCTACAGGTCAGGAAAAGAGCAGTTTCTTCATCAGTACACCATCAGCAAAGATGATCCTGTCTTCACACTGGCCAAAGCAAATGCTGCCAATATGAGTGAGGTAATGTGTAAGACAGAGGTTTGGATTCCCTCCCTCCTGTGATTAGTTACAGCTGCTCTTGAAATGTTTGTTCTGTAGGTAAAAGTTAAGTTCTCTTTCTGAGAAGCTCCAAATGTTTTAGATGTAAAAACTTTAATCTAGATTTAATTATTTGCTCTTAATTAAATACTAGTCCCATATGATGTTCTGAAGACTTACACTTCTAGAGTCTGAAGCTATGTATTTTCCACATGCTTCCAGATGAGTGGCACATCTAGAGTTTCACTGGAGCCAGTGAAATAAAGGGTTTACAGTATCCATAGTATCCACACTTACAGTATGTAAGGGAAGACACCCGAATCTGACCCTTAGACGTGGTTGCTGGGAATGGAGTGTACACTGCTCTGACGTTACTTAAGAGCTTTCACTGTGACTATAGAACAAAGAGAAAGTATTGATTGTAATAAAGAGACTGTGTTGTTGTCATCTTTTTAGAAACTCTACAAGAGTAGCTGGGAGAAGCAGAAGGAAAAAGGATTTGTGCTTCGTCTGGATGCTTTGTCATTCTTGACAGCTAAGGCTAAGAGGGATCTGGCAAGTGATGTGAGTATGGACTCCATCAGCCTTCATTATTCTTAGGACAGCTGACAGTCCAGGTTGATACCAGAGTGTTGGGGATGTGTCACATAAGTCTCAGTGCCCTGAGCCACCTCCACTTGATTCTTGCTCAGGAGCAATGATGGAGATATCTGGGTGATTGGCATTCTGTAATTAGTCAGAAGGTTTGCTCTGAGCAATTCAGTGTTTTTCCCCACATGCTGCCTGTATTTTCCTATTCTCATTTTGACCTGAGGGTGAATTTTAGAACTAAAAATGAAGAGGAAATGTCCTGTGAAAAATCATAACTTAATACCTGGCCAGAAAATTCCTTAAAGAGCCTTCTGACCTCAGTGCTTAAAGAATGTTGTTTCTCCTGGAGACAACCGAAAAGGAAAGATTTCTTACAGCTTTTTATAAACATATTATTATTGAGGGAGGGTTTATTCCTTATAAACATTTAAAATTTTAAGGCATTCCAGTTCTTTTTTGCAAATGAACTTCTTACTTGCCTGTATTGTGGACCAAGCGTGTCACAGACCATTGCTTTACTACTAGCAAATCTGTCAGTTTGTCAGCTCAGATAATTTACAGTCTGTTTTGGGTTTTTTTGGTTTTTGTTTTTGGTGGGGTTTTTTTTGGTTTTTTTTTTTTTTTTTCACAGATTAAATATAAGGAAGGTTATGAGAAGATGAAGGGTAAGCTAATTGGAGTAAAAGCTGTGGAGGAAGATTCGCAGATGGCCCATTCCCTTCAAATGTCAAAGTTGCAGAGTGGTCTGGAGTACAAGAAGGCATTTGAGGACACAAAAAATCAGTTCCAGGTCTCCATGGATATGGTTAACCTTGTCCATGCCAAAAAGGCTCAGAATTTGGCCACAGATAGAGGATACAAGACAGCTCTCCATCACTACACAGCCCTGCCTACTGACATGAAAGTGGCTCATGCCAAGAGAGCCTATGGATTGCAAAGTGATGTAAGTCTAGAGCTTAATTTATATCAGTACTCTTTCTTTGAGCCCCTTCAGACACTTACAGAGGAATTTCTTTAGATGCATCTAATTTTTCAACTATTAAACAGTTAATATTAAAGCAGTAAATATTAACCACATACCTGTTCAACAGATATATTTAGGGTATGCAGTGTTTTTGAGGAGAGCTTTAATCCTGTTTATAACCATAGCTCCTTCAAAGCCTACTTATATTAATAAAACACTAGGGTTCATATATGATGTACATTTATTTTCTTACCTAATGTGCAGGGAGGTTAAATAATTTATGGTGATAAAATTGGTAATAAAATTCCATATGGAGACCACATGTTCAGTTGTAACAATTAGATGAACTGTCTGATACTATAAAAGGTTACTATAACTTAGACTTTCCATTCTGAGGTTTTAAGTTAGAACTTTTCAAGGAGACTAAGATAGATATGTGGACAGGTCATTTGGAGGTAGAGCTGCTGAAACCTTGGAAGTTCTTGGAATTCAGTAGACTGTTGGTAGGAGAGATTTTGAGGAAAGTGAGATGTACTCCTGTAGTCTTTGTAGAGACGTGTAAAAAATAGTCCCTCCAGTATAATAAAGGATAAGGGTTGGGAAAATCTAAGTATCATTTTCTTATCATTGGAAATAATTAATGATCTTTTAAACAGTGCATTATGTACTGAAGTTTTTGTCACATTAGAGCAAAAATCACAAATGACACTAAGGTGGAGACCACTTCTAAAAATTATCTTCCCAAGCACATTGCACAAGTGCTGGTGAGTCCAAACACTTCTCTCTGTAATTTTTTTGCTTTCCTTGCAACTGTGCAATTGTGAATAAAACAAAAGCAGGCACTAATCTGACTTGTTTGTTCCTAAGACATCTGAACCCTTTAATGGCATTTTAAGTGTATGAACACCAACAACAGGACTTTTTTTTCTTTGTCAGAACCGATACAGAGCAGATTTGAACTGGATGAAAGGAGCTGGATGGATAGCCACTGGGTCATTAAATGTGGAGCAGGCTAAGAAGGCAGGAGAACTCATTAGTGAGGTGAGATTTCATGACAGCATGTAACAGAATTTGCTGCATAATGCGTGCAAAATGTCTGTATAAAATTAAAATAATTTCCACTCAAAAGGGAAAGAAAAAGGCATACCACATGAAAGCCCTCAAAACCAGGGATAGGACTGGTAATTAGAGGGAAACCAGATACCAAACACACACCGGTAGGAGTCCATATAGCCTTTGCAAAAACAAAGTAGGTGACAAATGATATTATGAATAATAATGGCAACCAAACAGTGCTCAATTGCTACCCACTAGCCTACCTTTTTAATGAAGCAAAACAGGAAAGATGATGAAAATATGCAGTCATTGGACCCAGAACCTCCTTTTGTAGCAGATACATGTTCCTTCATGCTCCTTTTTCATATATATTCACATTAGCTATTGAAATTCATATAGATAACGCTGTTTGTAGCTAGCTATTGGCCTAAGTAGTTTTCATCCTTATTTTTCCCAATACACAATATCACTTATAGGAAAAGGCAAACTCTAGAATCCTTTTTGCCAGTCCTGTGAGGCCATCAAAGGAAGTTCTGGTGGAAATGGTTAAAAGGTTCACAATATTCTGTTAGTTTGGAGGGAGCCCTACTGACCAAATCTGCTGAAGCAGGAGGCTAAATCCTATGAGTTTTTAGATAACCACTGGCGATGCAGGAATCATCTGTCCATTCACTCAATGACAATAACAGCATATCTGCTGGTGTAGGGTCTCAGAAAAATACTGTCATCCTTTCACATCTCTGATTATTAACACCACTCTTGTCCCATGTAATCATCTACAGTGACAAAGGGTGATTTTTCCAGACACAGTAAACTGGATCCTCAGCTAGTGTAAAGCAAGGTAGCTTCATAAAGGCAGGTACAGCAATGCCATCTGGAATAGTAACTGTGAATCTGTATAGGTATAGCCATTTTAATGTTACAGCTGTGAAAACTGCCAAGCAGAAGTTTGATCTGCTAGGTTGTTCTTCTCAAGCTTTTTGTGAGTGCTAAATAATTTTGGATCGCTATGAATCTCCTCCCTTCTTACATACAAACAGTGACTAGCCCTTGTAATACTGCTAAAAAACAATTGCCAAAATATAATTTCTAGGTATTTTATGTAGAAATGTTCTGGTCAACTGTCATTTGCATCTACATCATCTACAGCTGATCAGGACAAAGTGTAAACCACTGTTGTACCCAGTTAAACTTAGTAAGATTGCTCATTCTTAAGAGATTTCTTTCTGAAACCAAAACTTTGGTCATAAGCTTGTAATACCTTAAAAGAATTAATGTGCTGTATATTAGTGGTTTGAGTCCCCAAAGAATCAAGATGTTGCCCCAAATAAACTTCTGTGGATCACAGCTCAATTTAAAGGAGAATGACATGCCTTTAGATTTGAATACTGAGATATAAACAATTTCCAGAAGAGACATGAACATGCTTATTGGCTTGAGAGTTCATCATGGGCATTGGGAAAATGTAGTATGCCCTATTTGGAGAAGAAATAAGAATATTGATGGGTAAAGGGCAACTCATGCAGGAAGGGAAGCTTTTAGTGACCTGACTATATGGATAAAGTGTCATTTTGCCATCAAATAGCCTTCATCTTAATTATGTATACAAAATAAGATCTCTCAGAAGCTACTATGGGTCCTTTCAAGCAAGCAGAATTAATAACATTATCTAAAAGATATACCAAAATAATTAGGCACAGTGTTAATGGCTGCACAGATTTGCTAGAGTTGTTAGAAAGAAACCTAAACTCTGAAACAGTAAGTTAAATGGTTGCCATTATTAACACACTACAATTATATGTAATTTCTTGCTTAAAGAAACTATAAATAAAAATATAATCAGACATTTACTGTATTTGAAGTAAACTGATAAAGATTTTTAAATTCTGAGTTCTGGAGTATTTAAGTAGGCAGAATCTGATTTTGAAATGTTTTCCTTATATTTAGGGAGAAATACTTTAATATTAATCGGGAAAAGGTTATTGTTAAATTGAAACAAATATTAATCTGAAAGTACCTAGGACATAAAGATGAGGAAAGAGGAATAATAATTATGTTCACAAATTCACTCTAATCTCCAGCAACCTATGATTTTTCTCTTTCAAATAGCATGAAAGAGCAGCACAAAATTCACAGCTTTGATCTTTTTCTGCTCAACAGAAGAAGTACCGTCAGCATCCATATGCTTTGAAGTTTACCAGTATTAAAGACACTCCTGAGATGATCCAGGCTAGAATTAGTTATAACCAGGCTGTGGATGTAAGTTATAATGTATATACATTATGATTATAAGAGTGGTATCCTCTTTGAACGACCTGATTGAAGCACTGGCTTTCTCTCTATTTCTTTCTGCGATTATCCTTGGGAACCATGAAACTTCTGTGTTCTGGTGTGGTGTATCTCACAAAGAGCATGTTTCTAACTTAGATTGGGAAGTCATAGAGATCCCCCTAAAGTGAATGGGAGTTTCATGTAAAAAGGGCTTTCGGTACAAATTTTTTTTTTTCAGAAGTAAAATTTAGGAGTAAGACTGACCTTTGACTTTTAGAAACTTGGCCTTGTGAGATTCATTGAAGAAAACCCATTTGGGGTTCTTTCCCCTTTTCGAACAGATCTTTCAAATTTCAATGTCTGCATGTTCCTTGGAAACAAAATGTAAGGCAGCATGACAAGGAAGAAAAAATAAATTATTTCAAGCTGTCATCCTGCTGAGAGAGAAATCCAGGAGGGGAAACCTTAAAGGGAAGAATCGAGGCTGTTTGGTGTTTAAACATGTTTATTTTTAATAGAAGAGCAATTTAAAAATATTGTAGACTTAACTGGGATAATACAGAAGTGAATAATAAGCAAAAGTCACTCAAAAAAGACAAGTTTCAAACATGAGAGGATGTTTTATTGTGAAAATAGATATTTTTAAAGTGAAGAAGAAGATGAAAGACTTTGTGTAAAACACATGCTATTGTAATACTTATAGTGACTATGCCTTTGGTTTAATTAATAAGATCCAAAAGGCTTACATCTCAGGCAGGATAAACATAAGTCATTTTGTTCCACTGAGCCACAGTCAAAATCAGTCTGCTGCTCCACTTCTTCACACATGGAATTCTCTTTCATTAATTTTCTTCTTATGGAGCTGCAATGCAAGTGGGCCTACTTGCTAAAGAAAGTGGCAGCAGGGTGAAATGGAGAGGTTCATTTCAATCTAGAGGGTCTCAAACTCTCACACAGAAATAATAGCCTAGGAAAGGCAAGTGAGGTGGTCAAGTCATGAGTGATATCTAAGGTCAAAAAAGAAAAAAAAGGAGGCTATCTGTACTCATCTGAAAATTATGTTGTCAATGTATGAAAAAACTAAGCTAGGAAAGAAAACTAATGTGAAAGAGTTGAACTCTGCATAGCCATTGTAGGTGAAGTTCCAGTTAACTGCATAAAACTCTTATCTGTCTGTAGACAACTGAAAGTTAGCTAGTCCTGGGCCAGCCTTATCTCCTTCCTCCAAGGACTGATAGGAGTAGCCGATGCAGACACCTGTTGTACGATGGGATCAGTCACCTTCTGAGGTGGTTTTTTTTACTCTCTTGCCATTGCCTATTGAGCATCTCCTTGCAACTAGCTCTGGAAGTAAATTTGGACTAATTGCACAGATAATTACCATTATATTTACCTGCTAAAAATGAACCTTCAACTCCCCATATTTCTGTGGAATTCCAAAGTGTTGGTGGGACACTCGTGGTTGCACATCCTTAATAAGTGTTGTTTAGTCTCCCTCTCCCTATTGACATATGTTGGAAGTCTTAATAAAATTAATATTGAAATATCTGAATTTTCATATGCATTGATTTATACACTTGAAGCTTGAAGGACTTCCTCTCTATCATACTCTAGCTGATAGGTGTATCATATTCCCAAACCTTCTTGAATACTTTTTGACTGATACAATTGCCTGTATTTATTAATGCTGATGTCACTTTCCTGTAGTCTTTGCTTTCCATAAACCTATTTGTTCATGTGTAGTGATTGAATGTGTACTGAGTGCCTGCTACTGAAATTTATCTCTATTTGCAGAGGCTGTACAAGGAGCATGGAGAGAGTGTAAAGCATCAGTATACCCCAACGACAGATCTTCCTGAAATCCTTCAGGCCAAATTAAATGCAATGAATATCAGTGAGGTATAAATCTGACCTTTAATGTTTTAAAGGAAAGTTAAAAATTTGTTAGTGCTTTGCTACTTGCCCTACACAGAAAATCGTACTGAATTTCTTTTCCTTTCCCAGGACATGATCATTCAGTGGTCTAATTATTTCTGAACTGAGTAATCAAACTTCTTATCAAACTTCTCCCAAGTTAGAAAGATAAAGAATGAATGGACATTTGTCATGTGATTATTCCTGTTGTGTTTGATAGTTTCATTTATGTTAACCTTTTCTGTTAGAATAGAATCTGGTAGCATTGCTAGGATAGCAATAATGCTGCAGTGTCAACCCTTTGAACAGCAGCTCTGCTTTATTTCTCTTCCATATTTCCTAGATTCGATATAAGGAGTCCTGGGGAAAGATGAAAGATGGCAGCTATCAACTGAAACTAGATGCCATTCCCTTCCAGGCAGCAAAGGCTTCGGGTGAAATCATAAGTGATGTACGTGAACTTACTGCTGATATAGTCCAGTAGAATATGTCAGTCACTTCAGACTGTTTCTGCTCTGCTGAGTGACTCTTGATGGAAACAGCATGTCCAGCCAACTCTACATGTGGAAGACTTTCCAGCCTTGGTCTAGTTAGTTGTACTTTTGGAGGTGCAGCCACAATGAAGTGTTATTGGTAACTAAGTAAAGGAAGGTTTGCGAAAGCAAATGTCCATTAGTAAAGTTAACCAACTTACCTACTATAGTGACTTGATGATCACAGTCATTGTTCACAAGCTGTCAGCCTCTGTTAGCTGGGCAAGCTTTGGAAGAGAGAGATTATTCAGGAAGTTCTACACTTCAGGGTTTGTCTTGGATGTCCTCTAAAGGTTACAGAGATATACAGATTAATTTCAAGTGCAGGAGACCAGTTGTTCTGACTTTGCTAGAGAGCTGATGGGGAGAGGCTCCTCAGAGGTTGATTCTGAGCACCTGCACCAGGTTCTTGTCATGTGATAGCAGGTAACTAACTCAACCTATTTGTGTTTATTGGTGTATTTTTTTTGTGTGTATTTTTCTTTAACTAGGATAAAATATGTGAATAGGTGAAGTCTTCCTAGCATCCAGTAAATGTTCATTCAGTTTATTATCGTGTTGAATATAGCCAGAATTTACTCGGTGTAGCACTCTTTCTGTAATATGAAAAGCCTTTTATTCAGGTTGTAACAATCTGACTAATACTTAGTTCACTCCTATTCACATTTCTATTCTTATTTCCTTTTTAGCACAAGTATAAGGAGGCATTTCAGAAAATGAAAGGGCAGATGGTTGGCTCACGTGGCCTGGATGGTGATATTCATATTGCTCATTCAGTCCATGCAGCATCACTGCAGAGCGATGTAAGTACAAGAAAGATGTGGGCATTTTGGAACTGTTTTCCTAACAGTGAGTAGTTCTTCATGGAAGATGCAGTTAGCTGTGAGCTACCTATAGAATAGCTTACCATTCAAAACTTAGGGCTTTTTCTCCCACATGCCAAATGTTTTGATAAAATCATGATATTCTTACGATTCTTTTACATTGCTTACAGTAACATTAATTTGACAATAAAAGAAGACTGTGCATTCTTGGACAATCCCCTCCTGCATACCACTGTTGCCTAGCATAGAATATTTTCCTCTGTAGAAGTATCAGAGGCAGGTCTAATTGAGAATTAGTAGTGGTCTTTGTATAGAAGTAAATTAAAGTTGGTAGAGTTACAAAGTTATTTAGTGGTTATTTTCAATTTGCTGCTTTCCTGAAAGGCTACAGGAATTTAAAGTTGGACTTTCTGGGTTGGGGAATCAATAACCCTGGATGCTCAAATTTGCATAAGCAAATTTGCATTTGAAAAAAGCTCTTTAAACATTTCTACACTTTTCCTGGATGGAGACAAGAAGTAAAAAAAAGCCCAGCACTAAAAATGACATTTAAAACTGAAATGAAACTGGCCAAATCAATAGAGACCAACAAATATTTGAGTGAGGATTTGTACTAATTTTAATATAGATATGGCTATTTTGCATTTTGTCCTTAGGCA